>JBCJKH010046678.1:43019-58171 GCA_039877255.1 Loriculus beryllinus | reverse complement strand
CGATCTCATCACTCAGTGCTCCATCTAAAAACCCATGGCTGATGCCTCTGCAGGAAATAAGGCAAGATGCAAAGCAGAGAAGACAAAATGTGAGTATGTGATTAGGTGACGGCACATGTCCTGGCAGAAGATTGCAGTGATAAAACATGCCATATGCTCTGGCTCCTATATAAACCTTCCTCAGCTGACATAGTCATGGAGCATTTGAGAACATATGCCGGTCCCTTATGCTTTCTCTGCCCCTCATAAAAGTTGTCAAGCACCAAAAACCTAAATACAAATGACCTCTGACATTGCATTGAAAGGCTCTTCAACATCCT
Source organism: Loriculus beryllinus (assembly GCA_039877255.1). NCBI lineage: Eukaryota > Metazoa > Chordata > Aves > Psittaciformes > Psittacidae > Loriculus > Loriculus beryllinus. Next base: position 57,851 of record JBCJKH010046678.1, on the reverse strand, counting down.
CAAAGAGCTGGGAGCTTCTCCCAGATATCTCCAGAGTGCACTGCCTCCATGGTGGGGAGATTGCCCTCCACTGCCAGAACAAATCCATTGGTGTTGCAGCAGCCTGCATGGGGAGCAGATCTCTTGTCCTCTCCACAAAAGAACTGGTGAATAAAATGTGCCAAACTGATCCCGGGTTCTGATCAGCAACACAAGATCCAAAGTAGATAGTGTATTTAGGCAGTGCCCAGGGCATCCCAACCATGACCTGAATCTCAACATCCAGAAAGCTACCAGTAAAAATTGTGAAACAATTTAGAAGTATCAGATCAGAAGGAAATCAGGGAAAGAGAAGTTGCCAACAGGGATTTTTCAAGAGCAACTTCCTGTCAATTCTTCTACTCTTTGACAAGAAAGCCAGCCTGGCTGATGAAGGGAAGCTGTAGTTATGACAGATCCCCACTCCAGGAAGGCTCCTGGCACTGTCTTGGCTGACAACTTCGCAAACAAATAAGGGAAACCTGATCCAGGTGAGGTTATGAAGGGCGGGGGGGGGGCACAACAAAGGGAAGAATACCTGTGCTCAGCAGTTATCAGGCTTTCCCTGTCAGACTGAGAGAGGATCTGAAGGAGCACCCAGTTCCTATGTATGCAAAATTTGCATTAGCAACTCAGCTGATAGACTGAAGAGTGTGACACAAAGTGTGTAGATAATTCTGAGCTACAAGGACTACAAGGTTGTTGGGAGGCAAATAATCAGACAATCTTAATAAATTCATGTCATTTACTCTGAGTGATCTAGACACAAATCAGGAAAAATAGAGAAGAGCTGTGTTTTGAAACACAATTGAGAAATAACTTTTGGAGAGGTCTATAACCCGCAAAAAACAGCTCAGGGGGGTGTGATGGGAACCAGCTTGGGGTGCTGCTCAGGAGGGAAGGGGCAGGCACAAGAGCCACCTTTGGACACAGCCACGGGAGGTGACACCTTTGTATGCAGTGTTTTGACTCACTGTGATAAACCACAGCTTAGGGATAACACAGATGAGCTGGAGCCAGTCCAGAAAAGAGCAACCAGACAAGGTCTGGAAACAAGGGCCGACGCAGAAAGGATTAAACAATTGGGGCTGCAGACTTTTTCACCATCTGCTATTTTTTAAAACAACCTCAGGTTTTACCCAGTGACAGTGGTAACTGCATACATTCATCTAGGTATTTCGCAATAAGCAGCTTCACATCAGTGGTTGGATCCCACAGAGCAGCTCTGTGAAGGGCTCCTGGGATGAGGTTTCCCTGAGAAGCACCTTCTCTTTGCAACAGTGCAACACAACACATGGAAGCTTGGTCACAGTCTTCCTCCATCGTGCTGGTCACCCTTGGCTGCTTCTTAACTCCTTACGCTTGCAGATATGCCAGTGCTGAGATTCTTTTATTTCTATTAGTTTTATGAAAGTTGTGCTATGTATACCTGTGTGTATTTTGCTGTACCCATCTTGGAACAACTATAGACATTATTCTTCATTCAGTTGCTGTTTTATATAATTTACATTTTTTCTGCAAAGTTATCTTCCAAATCACTTCTTTTGAATAGCACTTTTCCCTTGGGTGGGTTCCCCAGATTTGCTCCATTCCCTGTAGAGGTCTGGGCATCAGTGCTGAGGAAGCAGGATATCAGTCCCCACCACACAGGGTGGGCAGAACAGGCATGGTATCTATTGTTCTCAGCATCCGCTGCAGCTACAAGAGGAGGAAATCAGCTTTATCTGAAGCAAAGAAAGACACCAATTCGGAAAAATATTAGGAAAAACTTCCTGGCAATAGTGTAGCAATGCATGGGAACAGACACCACAGGCAGCTGCGGAAGCAGCTGTAATTTTAAGAAATGGCCTTATGGGAGATATTCTCCCATACACCAGCTCCTGCAATGTTGTCACCTCATCCTCTGTGCTCCATGCCTGATACTCTCCCACACTGATTTACAAGGTTATCATCTCTTCCCATCTCATAACATCACCTGTTCTGGAGTCTCTGCATCCCTCCTCCTCTGACAACACCATGCTCCAGGGTCTCACCCTGATCCTGGGGACTCACTACACTTAGCATCCCTCTACTGTGCACCTTTCCAAAGGGCTGGGAGAAAGGTAGAGCCTTCGCAAGGCAGCAGGGTGGATGTGGGTGAGGGTGAGTGTTCCACCTTCCCCATGGCTGGGGAAGCCACACGGTGATATCCACTCAACCCCTCCACCTTTCGTGCTGCCTTTTTACTGGCAGCAGCAGAGGAAAGTGCTTGCAAGGTCTGCTCTGGAGCCCACTCGAGCCTCATCCGCGTGCAGGGGGTCCATGCTAATGGGACAGCCACCTGTTACACTCTTACAGGGGTAAAACCAATTCCATTTCTCTTCTGCTAGCCCTAGCAAAGCAAGCAATAACCAACACAAACAGCTGTAATCTCCCTTTGACTGAATTATCCCTTATGAGCAATATTCAAGGGAAGAAAACACAATGCTGTGATGACCCCACTGCTCTGCCAGTGGGCCTGCTGCTGCAAACCCAGCCCAAGCAGCCAAAGGCAACTCTCAACAAGGGGATTGCGAAAGGGCTACCACTGTTTGGCACATAGCAGTGGCAAGACCAAGAGTAGAATAATCTGGCACACAGCTGGCTCACAGATCCAGTGCTCAGTAGACTTTGTTTATTTATGTATTTATAATGGGATGCGTCAATTAAATATGCTGTTCTCTTGCACATTTCAGGCATGTCTCTGCCCCATGTTGCCCTCAACCTGAGACGAAACTGGGATGCTGAGCTATAGGGCACAGCTGAGCTATAGGGCACAGTAGAGCAAGGAAATTGGGATGGATCTCTCAGGTGGTTCTGCCACTCACCATCCTGCCTGCACACCTTCCCTAAAAGGCCAGAGAACAGCAAAGAAAGAATCCCTTCCTCTCCACCTGTGTCCTTGCTAATCATGTCGACAGATATCTCAGCCCTTCAGGCGTGATGGAGGGAACCCCTCCTTATCCCAGCAGGTCACTGAGTCCTGTAGTTTGCAGCAAAGCCTGAAAGCCATTTGGATGCTCACAGTGTGGCACAAAGCCGCACGGATCTGAGCCAGAGACCAGACTCTCAGACCTGCAGGCAAGAGGGTGCCACAAGGACTCTGCCAACAAGCTGCTCCTGGCATCCACCACTCTCCAGCATCTCTGGCCTCCCGCAGCCTTTCTGCTTCAATATACACATCTATTCAGTAGCAAACTCCTAGCTATATTGATGTAGTTGTTATCACAAATGCAATGATCTCTGCTGGTCCCAGATATTCCATGCTTTGCCTCCACATCTCTACATTTCCAGCTAATAAAATGACAATGCTCATTTCTAGCTGACAAGGATATTTCAGACCCACGGATGAGGCTCCCTGGGATCCTGCAGGGTTGGGGTGGCTCATGTCAGGGAAAAACCTCAGCCTGCAAGGAAAGGAAGCTCCAGAAAAGAGATGTATTTTTGTTACTCTGGCTGTGTTTGAAGTTTCTATAGTTACCAGAATGGAGCTGTCAGGAAGGACAGCTGCACCCTTCCCTGCACACTGCTTTTGAGCGAAAAAGCAGGAAACGGCCTATCAGAAAGGGTTTTTAACTTCCCATATTTAAGTATCTCTTCTTCCCTCACCCCGTAGTCCCCTTTCTGGGTGGGATAAGCACATTTGGCTGCGTGCTATCAATGGTTCACCAAGCTGGGTGATCAGATTGCAAGGCCAGATGCAGCACAGTTTTCCTGCAGAGCTGTGAGCGATGGTGGCCAAGGACCCCGCAATCAGCTGGGAAGCAGCGTACCAGACTGAGCTGTGGCTGTGGCTGGAGGGGTTGGTCCGCAGCCCTTGGATGTACAGTTCCTGGGCACCAGTGTCACTCTCTGCCCTGCAATGATCCAGCACAAATGTAAACCCCACTCCATTGTACCTCCCTTTCCCTGTTTCCATCAATCTTTTGACATTTACACACACATTTATAAATACAAACAGCATGCAGCAGATAGAAATACCCTTTAAATAATTACTAATTCTACTTTCTGATTTTGAGAAACTTGAGCCCTGGGAAAAAGAGACAGAGGAGAGTCACAATCTCTCAAAAGCCAGAAGCACTCCTCTGAGCACATGCAGGACCCGGCGGCCACCTCTTCATTGTGGCACTTGGATCTATGGCTCACTGCTACAATAACAAAATCCACCTTCCCTCTTAAAACAAGGAGCCAGTCTTCTACGTGCTTACAGGAATAACGTGCACACTGTTAAGCACGGTGCCTAAATTGCTCTGCAGGGACTAAGAGGTACTCAGACACAGGATGATAAATAAGGTGTAAGGACCATTTTCTCAAAGGGGTTAAAGTATCTGTGTCCTAGTGGTAACAGACCTCGTTTTGTTCAGGGACGGATGTGTTTCTGGAGGCATTGTCTTAGATGCCAACTGTTGGGACACAACAATCCAGAGCAATGCACTCATATCCCTCCTAGTGCATGTTCTCCTAACAATCCGGTCTTCTTTCCACAATACACACATACATCCATAGATGGGCTGGTCCCTCAGTACTTATGAATTAGTAAAATGTAACACTTGAGGGGTCAGAGGTTGGGTTCATACAAACATCCTGAAGTTCAAATGTTTTCCCAAAGCTTGCCTGAACTTTAAGTGACCTTCTTCAGTCTGGAAATGTGAGGCAGCCAGTGTTCCTCACGAGATTACCAATACGTCATGAATCGAGCAAAATCTGTAGCATCAGCAGCAGGAAATGCTTTTCCTGGAGTATTTGGTCCTTGGTTTCAGCTGCTGACCAGGTCAAGGAGGGTTGGGTTTTGGGTCATGGTTAAATGCCAGACGATGCTCTGGACAGCTTTCAGGTGTTCTTCAAAGATGTGAATGTGGCCTTCAGGTAACCCTGGAGACCCAGGACCCAGAAACTGGTCAAATAGGTTTCCTCATCAAGCAAAAGCAGCCTACTCTGAAGTCTGATCTGCCAGCCTAAAGTTAGGGATGCCTATCACCCAGATGTTGGAGGAAGGCTTGAAAATGACAGATGCACACCTGTAACACTGTTGTTCTGCAATTCCTACAATGTCCTGCCCTGATTTAAGGCCCAGCCTGTGAAATGCTGTGCAAAGGACAGCAACCAGTCTTTGTCCTCATTATAAAATCTGCCTCCTTCCCACAGCAGGAAGATGACTCAGATGGTGAGCCTGAACACAGTATTTTTCATGTATTTGCAGAGCAACAAACTACCCAGACGTGGTAATGAACACTGGGATCCGGGTGGGCATTTTGCTTCCTGTTCATTGATATTACAAGACCTCTCACAACATTAAAAGCACAATTATTTAACATAACTCATAAACAAAACAAAGCCACCTCATGTCAGTGTTTTAGTTACAAGTTGCTTAACAGCAAGCAATATTTATGCTGTTGTTTCTAACAAGTAATTTACTAGTTTTTGCTGTTGTCTGAAATGCCAGATTAACAATCTCTCTCCTGGGTCTGCAAAATCTCCTGTTATCACTGAAATTAATTATGCTGTTAACCACTAATGCTGCTGAAGGAGAGCTAATGAGTTGCCAGACACTTGGCATTTTATCTCCCATGCACAAAAGCTACAATATGCAGCGCCAACAGAAAACTGCAGTGGCTGCAGTCTGTCTGGCAAAAGAGAAGACCGTGGAGGAAGCAAAGCCACTGCTCCAAAACACCTCTCCCTGTCTTCATCACATGCAATGCTCAGAAAAACAGCCATAGAGATGTAAATGAAAAGATGTCCCATTGCTTTTACACCCCCCAGGACATAGTCAGCCTTAATGAATTAATGTTATTAAAGCCTTCTGTGCCCATCAGCCGAGAAACAGCGTAGGAAAGGTGCTTTTGAAGACGGAGTTCCCAAGTCAGCATTTGTACATTCCTGTTTTCTCCAGCCATCTGCTACCTTTCTACATACCCCCAGGAGATGTGTCCTGCATCTTGCACTGCTGTCATCACTGTTGGTTTTATTGCTATTGTCATCGTCATTTCTTAATATTGTAGAAGCAGCGTGGAGTGCTAATCATGGCTCCTGACCCCTTTGTGTTTTAATAGGGCTTGTAGTGGTAAGACAGGGAGTAACAGTTTCAAAGTCCAACAGGTTAGTTTCAGACTAAACATGAGGAAGTATTTGTTTATGATGAAAGTGGTGAAACACTTGCACAGGTTGCCCAGAGGCGTGGTAGATGTCTCATCCCTGCACACATCCAAGATCAGGTTGGGTGGGCTTTGAGCAACCTGATCTAGTTGAAGATGTGTCTGCTTATTCCAGGGGGGCTGGACTGGATGACCTTGAAGGTCCCTTCCAATCCAAGCCATTCTGTGATTCTATGATCCATGTTGTACAAACACTGTGGGAGACAACTCACATTTGCCCCAGTCACCCTCCAGTACAAACTGGAGTCATCTCCTCCATGAGGCTGAGATGGTGGATATTGAGGAAAAACACTCATGATTTGGCTCACCCTCAGATGGATACCTCTAGTAGAAGAGAGCACTTCTCCCCATCACAGTGTCTCTTTGTGCATTATACACATCTGGTGGGGTGGGAAGACTCCTGTGGGCTGGAGAAGAACCAAGCAGCACGTCACAACTTGGTTTTCTTGAACTGCAACGTCTGATCCTCAATGGTACCAAGTAGGATGCAAGTCAAAACTTCCAGCTTGCTTTTCTTCCTCCAACACTAACCCATTCCTCAACAACCTTGTTCATCAGTTTGTCCATCGGGTTGCTGATGCTTTACATTGTCCCTAGGATACCACAGGAACTAAGTTAATGCATTGCAGTAGAACTCAGAGGTGAAAAATGACCACAGGTATTGGCAGTACTGCAAATTTTACATTGGGTCTTCCTCCCTAAGCAGCCAGTTCAAATTCTTCCTTTTCCTCACACCAGCACTAGTGAGGAAGCACTCCTGGGAGCAGAACCACAGCTGGGGTGTATCTCCAAGGTGCCGATCCCTCATCCTTGCAATGGTGGACACCCTTCTGTGCTCATTGCAGACATTAATACCTATTGCTGGTCACGACATGGCTCATGTTTATTGAATCCAATAGAAACAAATTCTCCTTGGCCTCAATAAAGTCAGGGCTTGGCCCAGGGAGCAGAAGGATACAACACTAGTTGCTGACCCCAAGCTAGGAGCAGGACATACCTTGAAGTGAGCCATAGCAAACTGAGATGCCCAGACATGCCTGTGGGCTTTCCAGCTCTTTCCATCCTTAAGCGTGCTAAGTCTGCATTCACTTTATCAAGCATCCTGCCTGTCCACACAGGATGTGATTTTCCTACATGTCACCAGTTTTCAACCTACGTATTAAGGTCAGCGAAAGCAGCGGCATCACCATCATTAAACAGACTCCACATTTATCTGCCTTCCTATCCAATTCACAAAACTATTCCAAGCCTCCTGCTACCAATTTTCTATGCCGTGCAGCCTTTCCCAGCTACTGCAGTTTTGAGCATAAGAACATTTTTATATTACAGTCTTTGATGGATCATTCAAAGACTTCAATAACCACGTCTAGAGTTTTGTAACCTTTCCTGAGCACTGCCTACTGCTGTTGTTTACAGCTGGGAGTTTCAATTGCACAACAGCTCCTTCATAAAAATGTTAGTTCCTCACACTCAGGTTGAATTCATGGCTCAAAATTGCACCTTCCCATGTGTTTGTATACATATTCTGTGTCTGCTATGGCCACACGGCAGGTCTCTGCTTCCCAGGGAGAAATTGCTGCTTCAAAAGCATCCCCTGCATAGTTACCATGAGTTCTGAAGGAAGAAAATAAAGGATATTGTGCCACCAAGGTAGAAAAAAAGGAGGTTAAAGCACTTCAGAGACTCTTGCAAGCCTAGAAATCTTCTGGAAGTGGAGCTGGGAGCATGGAGGACTTGCAAGAGAGGGGGTGCTGAGAAGAAAGTTGTTTTCCCCTATTTTTGCCTTCTTCATTGCCTTCCTGTGTTCTGTGTGGAACCACAGGGTGCTTCTGCCCAGGCAAGGGAACTGGTCCCATAACATTCCAACAAGACAAACCAGGGGACTGGAGGTGAGGGCATGCAGAGCCTCAGAGGGCTGGAGATCAAAGGTGAATTCAAGTTACACATTTAGGAGGTAATTTCATGTACAGACACAAGGCAAATTCAGCATTTTAGGGAGCTCAGCAGTACGTAGCCGTACCAATGTAGACCAACCAACACAGATGCACCCTTGGAGTTTCACACCAGTGAGCTGAGAATTTTGTGTCATCTACCCACTGCAAAGTCTCCTGGGACTCCTCAGCGCCCAGAGTGCCCTACCTAATCCAGGGCAAAGAAAACAGCTGTCTTGAGGGAGGCAGCAGACATCTTTATGGGTCTTTGTGCACCCTGGTCTGGAACCTCTGGGGTCCCTTCTTCTCAACAGAGCAGGGGAGCCCAAAGGGCTTTTCCTTGCTCAGAGTTCAATATCTGCACCTTCTGGGTGAGGTTTTAACCTTGGTCTGGTCCTCTTGCCTTGGACTACTCACTGGGGCCACTCACCTCAGCACAAAAGTGGCCAAGAGGCCCCTGAGTGCTGAATGAAGGGAGGAAAAGATGGGGGAGGTCAGGAGTTAAATGTTCAGACTCACTTCATCTCTGACATCAAATCCCTTCCAGGACAAGAAGCCAAAAACCCATTTCAAACAAGCAGCTGTAAAAGTTACAAGGGAAGCTGCAGTGCTGAAGTAATATCTTCAGTGGAGCAGAGGGCACCCTTAGAGGAGCAGGTCAGCCTCCAGCCAACCTAAAACCACAGCCCTCGCCATGCTGGGGCCAAGCCACCAGCAGTGACACCCTCGCACCTTGTACAGCCCCATGTTGTCACCAGGAGCAAACAGAACACAATCAAGCACAGGTGTTGCACAGCCAGAGATGCTGGGAGTAGGAGCTGCTTGCCCCACGAAGCATCCCCGCAGGTGGTACACTGTGATAGCTCCATGTAAACTTCTTTCTGCTCAAGGAACACAGCTGGAAAATGGGCTGTTTCTGGGAAAGGGGACAGTGGTATCTGATGTGCCTCTTTGCTGTCCATATACTCTCTGGTTTTTAGGGTAACAGCAAATACATCGGGTCAGAGATGCCTGAAGTTTTAAGAGTATATGATGGTGAGCAAACCCTGCATGCACATGGACATAAGCAAACCCTGTCTGAACAAGGTAGACAGAAAAACAAAACAAAACTCCTTTTTTTTTCTTTTCTTAGAAATGTTGGCTTTGCTTTGTGTCTGCTGTGGAAAAGAAAAAAATACAACAGCCCACCAGTGTATTTCTAGGGGAAAAAAAAAAAAAAACCACCGAAAAATAAACAAATACAGACCAAACACACACAAAAATCCACAAAATCACCTGTGTACTCCTCTTTCTGGCTAGACTTAAGGCAGTTAAGCTGGAGGACTGCTACTGGGCCACCTTGGGTCTGGGACTGAGACATCTTTTGTTTCTCTTTTCTCTCCAGATAAACTTTTTAAGTCAAAATTCATCTCTTATGGCACAATGTTGGACACCGATAAAGAGCGGTGCATAAGGGACCAACAAGCACGTGTTGATAACCTGACATCTCATCCCCTCAGCCCACCTCCAAACCATTTTCTTAATCCAAAACACAGCCTCCCCTATCCCCATGCCTTTTTCTCTATTTATTTCCTGAGTCCTGGAGCTGAGTTTTGGCCCTTAGGCTGGGTTCCTCTCTATTTACTTTTCCGTTGTGTTTTGCCTTTAGCACGTTCCTCCCAGCTCCAGCAGCTCGCTTGTAAGTCACTGCATTCTTCAGATTGCTGTCATAAGTCCACAAATCAGCTGTTACAGTGAATACTGGATCGATCGTGCTTTTTTATGGTGGCTTTCTTTCCTCAGCCTTATATTTAGCCAAGCAAAACCCACCCCAGGGTCAGCAGGGACCCAAGTGCCACCCCGGGAGAGCCTCTTTGCAGCATGAATGCAGCCTCTGTTGCAGACCACACTGGCACCTCTATGCAAGACGCCCCAGGCTCCTCATTGTACTGGCACCCCTGGCCTGGGGGGCACGACCATGCAGTGCATGCAGCCCCAGAGCAGATATACACCACTGTGCGCAAGGCAGTGGGGCTGAAGCCCCTGCAGTCAGGACTGCAGTAATGCCTGGGGATGGAGCATTGAGACAGCAAGTCACAGACACTGAAACTCATATAAAAATAACTCAGATCATCAGTCACTGACCCTGCCTGTTCTCCTAAGTTAACACTCTGGTGCCACAGTGGCTTGCAGGCAGATGTGGCAAAGCTGGGCCCGTCTTTTAAGAAATTAGTCCTTTCTAACCTGCACCCTGAATCAGCAAAAGACACCCTTTATCCAGCACCCACTAGTCTTTTATTCTGGCTTTCATGGGCATAGCACAGGGCACCTGCAGTGCTTGGGGCAGGTGCAGAGCACAGCCTGCAAGCACAGTGAAGTCCCACAGTGGTAGGCTTTCAATGATCAATCAGGTGCCAGGCTTTTGTCCACCACCATCATGAGGTCTATGTTCCCTCTGGGAACCCAGCCTGGAGCCAGAGAGAAAGACAATACGGATGCCCTGCTAGGGGGAGAGACTCCCCATGTGCCTGGGCTATCAGGCATGGCCAATATGACCTGATGCACAACACAAAGCAAACCCAGCCACTTAAATGGCTTTTTCTACTGACATTTTTAAACCAATTGCTTTGTCAGTGTGGCAGAGAAACGAAACAAGGGAAAGGCAATTACAGAGGAGACCTCATCATATTAGTGATCACTGCTGCTGCTGCTATTAGTGTTATTGCCCTCTCCCCTCTGAGTCTTATTAGATGCTTACATGAGAGCTGGACTCTCCTGAAATGTCAGTGAGCACCAAGCACTTGAAAGTCCAGCCTGCAGTGCCCTGAAAATCTTGTTGATTACTTTAGACATTGTATGAACACAGGCAACTACAGCAAGCCTGTCCTGGGCCACATACACAACGAGAAAGAGGCGGCAGAGGCAGGCAGGGCAGATAGGAGCCACACTGTTCAGACCTCTTCCTCTGAACTTGTCATGGGACTCTGTTTGCCTCTCTCTTACCACTGTGTGAGCTCCTATTTTCCCGTATCTTCAAACCAACATCCATGTTACTCATTTCAGGTAGGGCAAAAGACCTCCATGCACCCTTATTTGTATCCAGTGCTCTCCATCAGCCTTATTAGGGATGAAGAAAGTAATACCCTCATTCCAAAGGAAAGCCAGATTTTCCCTGTTTTTCCACAGAAGCCAAGCAGTTGCAATGGCAGGAAAAGCCCCAGAAAGTCTGGAGCTGAGCAGGAGCTTTCCTAGCATTGGGTCACATTACAATAGGCAGAAATGCCTGGATCTATATTTTGTGTTATTAATGTGTAGGGGTACATTCACAGAGGCAGTGCTAGCCCAGGAGAGCTTTTGGTCTAATTAGCTGAAGAGCCGGACATGCTGGAAGGGAACCAACTCGGCTTGTTCCCAGTCATCCCACAGCTCTGGTTGGCCAGGGCTAGAAAAGCAGTGTCAGATCTGGTTCCTAGTCCAGAAAGAGACCTCTTCATGGTTAATGCTTCTTTTGAACTTTCCTTCCTTGTAGGCTGCATGGCCATGGACTTCTCCCCTCCACAGGGCATTGGTGGTTTGAGTTTTACAGACCTTCATGGCACAGGTCCTTGCTTGAGGCGCGCACCGTGGGCTTGCTGTCTCGTGGGGAGTTATATTTGTTCTTCCTTTCCTTGCTGTTTTTCTTAACCTAAAATAAGATGTCCCAGACTGAATAAAAAAAAAAAAAGTGAGCATGTTTTGCTCCCAGTGTCTGGATAAACATATTGCTTCCCAAGCCTTAAATGGGATGAGCTGCGGGGAGCTTACTGAGATGTGACAGCTTTAGAGGCTAACAAGAAATGCAGAGGTAATGGGCCCCATTTGCTTCCTCTGTCTGCCCTGCTAGACCCACGTAAGAGCTCAAAGCTCTGCTTTCTCAAGCATTGAAGCTATCCCAGCCCTTATCCACTTTGCTCTTGCTCTCCCACACTGCTTCTCATTGCAAATACACAGCTGTAACTAGCACAGCCCAAGCCCCACCAGAGCTCCTCCTCAGGGACAGCTCTGCCTGGAGCTATCTGTTTTTTTGCCACCACAAGACAGCATTTGTGTGTGAACATGTCATTTGCTGGGCTGCTCCTCCTGCCTACAAGCAAGGAGGAGGTCCAGGAAACTGGGGTTTGCCTTAGAGGAAAGCGATGGTCTGTTTTGGCCTTTTGACAGTGGAGGAGTTAGTATTCTTGTGTTTGGATGGGGTTTTTTTCTACCTCAGACCACCTTTCCCTGGATTAAATGAAATGTTTAAAATGTTATCAAGTGCAGATAGTGCTGAAATTACATCCTCCATCAGTTGAAGACAGGGGTGGCTGATTAACCTTTCTTGTTCTTCATCAATTTAAGAACCAAGACAGTGAGAGCAGGCTTGATATCTCTCAGAGAACCTTTCAGAAACATCCAGAGGATGACCTCATTGGAGATGAACCTCCATCAGATTTCAAACGTGGGCCAGGAGAAATAGCCCTCCCATTTGACCTGTTTCAGTGTCTTAGAGAAGACCAAGATAAGCCACCAGCATCACCCTCTGCTGAAAACTCCTGAGGCCCAGGCAAGACCTGCAGCCTGGATCCTCCTGTGCATCACCAGCACTGAGTTTCCACTGGTTTCAGGGAACGCCAGCAAAAGCACATTTCACTCAGTCAGGAGAGTGTGGCACATAAAGAGTCTGCTGAAATTTTGGCACAAGTCTTTCCTCACCAGTAGGCATCTCCAGGCACCTGAGCAGCAAGGAGACATTTGCTCATGATGCTTGTCCTCAGCTGGGGAAGGCAGAGAAGACTCTCTGGGTCACAGACATGGCAGAAAATGGGGCAGCAGGTTCTCGTGAAATCCTGTGCTCAGGTTTGATGTTCCTTCCTCCTCCCACCTCCAAAACACAAGTAGAATGGATTCTTCTCCTCCCCTGTAAAGGTATGGATGTAGGGACTTGGCTAAAACTGCTAGCCCACATCACCAAGAATGCATATCTTGTACTACATAAGAGCTCAAAGTTACCTTGCTCAGCAGCAACAGCAGCCCACTACTTTCTTTCTTCTACAGTTTTGCTTCTGCCACCAAAGATACCTCTATAGGAATCAATTCAATTACAAGTGATCTAAGTGCAGAGCAGAAGGAAACCCTCCCTGTGCATCAACACCTGGCATCATTCAGCCATCAAACCAGCCCTGCAACTTCCCTTGCTCTTTCTAAGTGACTCAATATTGGTTGTCTTCTTATATCTTTTGGACTACTCCCCTTCAAAGCTGGCCTTGCAAAAATAGCCTTGCCTGTGGAGAAAGAGCCCATCTTCTTTTGCCCTCATGAGCCCAACTTGCATCCTGCTTTGAAGTACATGCCAGCTGGAGTACATGCCCTCAGATTGCCAACTGACCACTCCAGGCTTCTTGCTGACCCCAAGCCAATTTCCTGGAGACATTGCAGAGAAAAGCATGTTCAGCCCTTAGAAACTTCCTGCTCAGTCTCCCTTAGAAACCAGATGTCATCAGAGTCAGCAACTGCCAGCCAGAAACATCTCAGTTGACAACTAAAGGATGTTTATACTGCTGATGGAAATGACCGACCAAACAAAGGAAGGTGCTCAGCAAGGAAGGGAGATTAGACAAAACCAACATAAGTCAGTAGCCAAAACAAGAAGCAACAGAGATGATGACAGGAGGGGAGAGATGATGGCTAGGGAAACATGAACAGCTGAGGAAGGCAAAGCACTGCTAGACCAAAGAGGGGCTGCAGGAATTCCTCATGAAACTGCTGCCCTGCACCAATGAGGCAGCCATAAAGCCATGCTCTATCCAGCTGATGAGGAGAGGAATTTCTCGCCAACTCAATGATGAAAAACTCTGGTGTGGGTTGAACGGAGTATGGATTAAGCAGCCTACCACACTGCTTCTGATTCACCATTGATTTACCACTGTGATTTAAGTAACCTGTTCAAGACTGAACATGAAGAATGCCTGAATCAGATTGACAGATCAGCAGGTGAAAGCCTGGAAATAGCAAGCATCATTTCCTTCAACTCCAGGGCAAAGGTATTTAAGGACAAGGACTTACTCAAAGACAGCCCCACAGTGGTCTCTAAACTATCCTCACAGCCAGCTGGCTGGAAAAGAAACTATCCCATGCGTTACCAAAGAGTGGGAGCCTTCAGTCCCTGATCTACTCTATTTTTCAAGCAGCAGCCCCAGGGTTGTCCATTCCATTTCCTCCCCTCCCTCCCATACAGATTTCTGTTGGTGAAACTGTGTGAAGTCCAAAGCCTTCATCACATCTATTGCAAAAACATCTGCAGCACAACATCTGCAACATCTGCACTACATGCTAAACCAGATATCTAAGCTGTTCATTTCAGGGTTTTGTACCATAGAGGTATCTAGAGGCCCACAAATTGGTGTCCAGCCATGCTGAGCAAGACTGACCCCTACACTGAAGACTTTGTTGCATGAAAAGACGAAAGAAGGACTCTAACTTCCAATCCCCAGAGGGAAACCAGAGTGACCACTAAAATATCTGACGTCAGTCACTTTATAGCAGAGCCCTCTTCCACATGGCTCAATGAGCTCTTGCTGCATTCAGTAAAGCTTCATGATGTTCAAGGTTCCTAGAGGCCAGGGGGCCCAAGACTGCTGGATGATATTCAAGGATCACCTGCTACAAGCTCAGGAGTGTTGCATCCCAACTAGAAGGAAGTGCAGCAGGAGGGC
>JBCJKH010046678.1:0-36725 GCA_039877255.1 Loriculus beryllinus | reverse complement strand
CCTTCAATTGTTTGAGGTCCTGGGACAGTTTTTCCACAGCTGAAATGATGGAAGGGGTGAGATTGTCTTCAGACTCTTGGAGTTGATGAATCATTTCACCCACTGTTAGTGATACAATGTCATTCCAGGTTAATGTTGCCAATGAATGAGCATATGATGACAGTGAATGCCGTGTAAATTTCCGCCACATAGGTCGTGTACATTCAACTTCATCTGGATCTATGGGTACATCCCCATTATTTGGCTTGATGTGATAGATCATCTCTACTACTGCTGATTCCCTCAGAGACTGGATGCCTTCCTCTAGAGTAGTCCATTTGCCTAACGACTCATAACATCATCCTTGTATGGAAACCTTTCTTTCACAGCTGTCAAGAGCTGCCTCCAAAGGCTGAGGGACTGTTTCTCACTTGCAATTGCTTTGTCAATTCCTCCTTCCCTAGCAAGTGATCCCAGCTGCTTGGCCTCTCTACCTTCTAGTTCATGACCGTTGGCCCCATTGTTCCAGCATTGGAGCAACCAGGTGATGATGTGCTCCCCTGGTTGACAGGTAAAATCTTTTCGCATATTCCATAACTCGGTTGAGGTCCAAGGTCGAGAAGTCACCTGTTCTTCTTCTTCTTCGTCATGTGATGATGACTCCTGATCAGATGTTGTCCCGGGTAGAAAGTGCACTGCCATTGCTTCTTCGTCTTGTTCCTTCATCTTTCTTGTCTTTTTTTTTTTGCTTTTCCCCCTGTGTACAGGAGCAACCAATATTGGTATGAATTGGTCCTCTGGTTCAGCTGCATTATCTGTTGTTGGGGTTTGAGTAGCTGCTCTACTTGTCGCTGGGGTTTGAGTAGCTACTGTACTTGTCCTGGGGTTTTTGTAGCTGCTGTACTTGGAGTTGGATTAGCTTCAGCGTCTATTGTAGTCAAGAGTACGAGCAGCTGCTGTATTTGTCGCTGGGGTTGGTGTAGCTGCTGCTCTTGGAGCTGGAGTAGCTGCGCTGCCATCAGATTCAGGGACATTTTTTTTTCCTTTTGAAGGTGCTGGATAGTGTTGAACAGGACTCTCTAAGCATAGGCCAAGCCCCAGCACGTTGCCATGACTTGTCCCTCTATGGTATGACCAGAATGACAACACACGTCATTTAAGTGTTTTACTAATTTTTCTGGATTTTGCACTTGTTCAGTGGTGAAATTCCAAAGCACTGGAGGTACCCACTGGCCTAGATACTTGCCCATACAGTCCCACACACCCTGCCACTCATGTCTGTCCAGCCACAGGGAAATTCTCCTGGTCCTCCTATATCATTATCTAACCCTAGACAAGACCCAAACCCAGCTCTGCTCAGCTCTTGATATCATATCGTGGGTAAAACATATTCTGTATGCATGCCAACATGGTGATCCCCATCACAATCAGCAGACAGGTCTCAAGGGTACCAAAAGGCCATTCAAAACCTTCAAATGATGCTGTAAAACGGTCTGGTGTGGGTGGCTGGGAGCGGGAGGGAATGTCTCCTTCATGGGCTGACCACCCGAGGAGGAGAAAAAAGACGTGTAATTGTTAAACACTTCTATTATATACCTCCCAAAGTATAGAGGTGGTGACCACACTGGGAATGCAAGCCAGATCAGTTTCATGATCAATGAATCTATTGTATTACAAGCCATTACCAAAAAGTACAGCAAAACAAGAACCTTAGCCCAAAACCCCCAGCCGATCAACACTAAAACAGCAAATACTGTCTGTGGGTAAGGTACAACATGCTGAAACTCTGAGATCAAGTGCAACAACTTTGAGAGCCAATAAATCAGCATTGTGACAAGTGACTATTAATCCAAAACAACGAATGCTTATCACAAATACGATTAGACACACTCTGGTCAGACCTGTCGTTATCTCAGCCCTTTGTGACCCATGTTCGGCCCCATGGGTGACTCCAAGACATATTACGTATCCTGCTCTGGCAGGAGACCCTTCCTGGGTGTCCTGAGTCTTGTGTTAGCTTTCACTGTGAAGTTTTCAGAAGGATGAACCCAAGCCTGGGACTCCTCTCTATTTTTATCATGTTTCATCATTCCCAGCAAGAACCAGACAAACAATCCCAAGAAATGCCTTGCAAAATCTGGTGGACAAAAATAAATGCCCAGACTGTGGTTAGAGGGGCCAGCTTGGGCTGGAAAACAAGCAAGCTAGTTTATTCTAAAATAACACTGGTGCTCAGAGAGAGATCAGTGTGGCACGGATCTGCAAGGTGGGGAAGAAGGACAGGTCTGGACAACTGTGGCCTCAACATGCCCAGAGAGTGAAACTCTCACAATCCTGGTGTTACATTAAGCAACTTCTTTCTCTCCATTTTTACCTCCTGCCTCCTCCTTTCCTTCCATCTCTCAGCCAAGCCTATTTTGGGATGTACCAAAAATACTCTCAGAAATCCTTCTTTCACTGAACTTCAGGGCAGGGCTGTGGAGCAGATGTGGGCATGGTGGCCTCGGACCAACGTAACCCAGAGAAGACCTGGTTTTAGTGCACTGTTTTGCCATAGATTTCCTGTGCAACCCTTGGCTGGTAAGCATGACACATCACCTCTGGAGCTTCTCTTCCCTCACATGGACATGGCAGCACCATCTCTTTGTTCACCTTATTGCCTCAGTTGCTGAAATTCTGCAGGTTGAAATAAATAAAATGAGTATCAAAAGAAAACAAAAACTTGTGATTCTTCCAGGTGAGATGGAAGAAAAGCGTTATCCCACCAACATCCTACAAGCCAATACACTCAATTACCAAGTATACGGCTGAAGCTGGGCTCAGGGAAAGAGAGACACACGGACCTGTGCAATGTATAGGGAGATGTCCAGAAAAAGGCCATGATCCTTTCAGGGTAAGAAACCCAGGCCTGTGGGCAGGATATAACCCAGGAGGAGGTTTTCTAGAAACTGAGATCAAGAAACAGAGGAGAGAGGAGGCACCAACATCTCTTTAGCAAGGAATAAAGGAACTCTGTAGGTACTAAGGTCCCTGCTAAATCCTCTGCTGAGCACAGGTGCACCCTAGAGCTGTTTTTTGAAGCATGGAAGGTGCCTTGAACAGGGATGGGGATGGTCTTACCAAGTTTCTACCTACCCTTAAACTACGTTGCCTAGGACTCTGGATCATTTGAAGATCTCAGTAAAGGATACAGGATGGGGTCTAGGTTCCACCTATAGGTCTAGGCTCCACCTTCAGCTGACCTTGCTGGCAAAGCAAAACCCCCCTGCTCTTTATCTGCCATAAAGATGCAGTCTACCCAAAGTCTTCTGTATTCTTGGTGGTTCTTAAGAAATTCATGCAACCCTCACTAGTCAAAATAATCAGATTGCCTCCTAACATTTGATTTCCTTCTCAGGATGAAGTCCACCTAAGGGCTGCTGGTGTAATTCTCTCATACTAAGCTGATTAACTGCTGAGGAATTAGATCCTTTTATAACTTTATTACATTATATTCCAGAGATGAAATGAATAGAAATGGCCAGACACTGAAGGAGTCAGAAATCTGTGTCCACAGATTTTAGAGACTATAAATTATATCCGGCCAATATAGCTAGGTGTCTGCAAGCACAAATCTAATAATAGAGTATCCGTCTGTGCAACAATATGGATAAACCTGGGCTATCACTATTGTACAATATTAAAAGGAGAATTACAAGTAGGACCATGGAGAACAAGTAAAGGTCGTTGTACACCAAGGATTCATGCCCTCCCTTTGAGGAAGATCAGCAGCCATTAGTACTGCTTAGCAACTGACTGCAGGGTATCATTACCATTGCTAATTATTTGTAGTGAGAAATTAAGGTTTTCTGGGCTGGACAGAGGATGCAACATGATAAATGCATCATTCCTGCCCAGAAAGTCTAAACTGGGTTATATCTGTAGGTGGAAGCTAGCAAAATCCTAGACTTGGCTGATTTTGAAGAGAAATAAGGATTTTCCTGAAGAAGCCTGGATAACTCTCAAAATACTTTGAGGTGCATGTGTAGATGTGGTGCTGACTTTGGGTGAAATTGACTCATTTCAGCCACCCTAGCACAAACCCCTTTGTTTCACTAGTCTCTGGCTTAGACAAGTCAGCTGGGGACAGAGATTAGAAATAAGGCATCTGCTTGTTGAGCTTCTTCCCATTTTCCTCCACAAAGAAAGCTGGATTTATAAATGGCTTCCAACCAGGTCTTTTTGCACTCTTGGGTCATATTGGCCATATTGGCTACATGACCTGGTTTTCAGTTGCCCAGCCGGGTGATTTATGCAATTCATCTCAAAGCAGCCAGTGTGAGTTGGACGACCTAATGCACAATGTGAAATTCAAGGGATAGTCATGCACCAATGCTTCACATTTTTTCTCCTGGCACTGCCGTCAGCAAAACGCTCCAGTATTGAGATGAGGGTCCTATAAAAGGTCAAACTGAAATTTGCTTGCATATTTGAACAAATATTTGTGAACAATTTCCCCCATTATTCTCCAAGCTTTACATATGGCCCGTGGGGCTGAGAACCGTGGTCCTTTTTAAAATACTGCTAGGGACTGCAGTGACTTAAAAACTGCCTGAAAGCAGTTAAGAAGCTGAGTATTCAAATGCATTTTCTGCAAACAAAAGTTTATTTGCTATCTATAAATAAATGCTGTCAGTGGGCTAATTTGGAAGCATTGTTGATTACCCATTGTAATGAGGCCTATTACATAATTAAAAGAGTTTTCTCCTGACTGCATTTTCCTTCTAATTAACATTTTATGCCATCTACAATGGACACTTTGGGCTGCATCAAAGACATTATCATGCAATTTTATCCTAAGAGCAGTCTATGAATTATTAATTACTATAAAATCTGTTAATTAAAGGGTAATTTGTAAGTAAGCCACTCATAGCTAGGAACATGTTTTGCCCATAAGTATTCCCCTGAAACATGGTCCAAAATAATATGGACTAAACAAAAGGTAGAAGATTGGGAGTGTGAAACATGTCAGACTGGGATAATTTATGAGAACCTCTGATGTTTTTCCAGAAATTCCAGTTGTTAGTGTTTTAATTAAATAGTGTCTTCTAAAACACCTTGTCAAGTCCCAGCAGGATTGAGGAAGTCAAGGTAGAATCCTTGTTCTTTGTACAAGTCAGACAACAGAAACGTACTGTACAAATTCACTGCAACCTGGAAGTTAAAATCAAGAAATACCCTGGCTGGGGTTGGAAGCAGCAGACATTGGCAGAGATTGGAGAACGTCTACAGGAATGCTGCCTAAGCACAGGTTCAATCAGTCAAAACAAGCTGTCAAATGGTTACTGGGCAAAGTCTTGGCTTACTGGGGTTGAGAACGGACTCTCTTCAACATGAGCCAGTTCATCATCTGAATTGCCCACCATGGGCAATAATCGATGCACATCAGGTCCTGTAATATCACATTCAGACAAGCTGCACCCCCTGCACCTCGCCTGTGATGAATGAGGGTCTTCAGAGGGCATCGTTACTTGCTGTGGTTTCCAAGCCACCAGCTGGGAGCCACAGTCACCCTGAAAAGTCAAACCTTGGGGTTTCACTGAAGCCCAGGCATCCTGCAGGACCAGAGCCAAGCCTGGGGAGCACCCGCCCTGTGCTGCTCAGCCACTGTGAAGTCAGGGCTTATTAATCACACACGCCAGGACATGGCACCATCCTGGGTTTCAGAGATGAAAGTGCAGCCTGATGATGATAATTCAGAGATGAAGGCGCCCTCCCCCAGCCCCAGCATTTGCTCACTGCTGTGACAGCCCATGTATGCTCTATGCTCAGGCTTAAATCAGATGCAGCTCATCCTGAGGTCAGAAATGGTGGCACAACAATAATAATAATTATTATTATATATTGGCATAATTATTATTTTAATATGTATAGTTTGCGCTGTTGTTGGTTTTACTGTTACAATTGCTAATAATCAGCAGCAGCAGCAGCGGCAGCAACCTGGTTATGTGCATGCTATAGCATAGCTGAAGATACCTGAAATGAACTCCACATGCTGCGCAGATTGCAGCTGGGCAAGGAAAGGCAACCAGAGTGCTCTTCTTCAGCAAATGCCAGTTGGGAGAAACTACTTGCAGCAGTCTTGTTTACCAACATGAGCAGGGTGCAGGAGTGCTGTATGTTACCACGATGGGCACACTGCAGTCGGGTTTCATGCTTTAATTCTAACAGGGGAAAGGGAGAGAGAAGTACTGGGGGGGGGATGGTGGTGTTTGCAGTGTGGTACAGCCCCAGCTTTGTGCAGTAGCTCAGGATGTGTCTCACACCCAATATGATCAAAATGGCATGTGACTTAGGTGAGAAAAATAGCAAAATATGTCATAAATAGAAAAGCAGGTCAAGAGAACAGCCACGATTCAGGTCTTGTACACCCACAGATATCTTAGGTGGAAAGGGCATTTCTGAAGGCTAAAGGGGGATCCATGGCATCTCTCCCCCAAAATAAACTCCAGCATATTCTCACCCTCAAAAAGTTGAAAATCCCCCAAATTCCTGGTTCAAGCCCATCCCCAACCCCAGAGGTGAAGGTCCTCTCCCTTCTCATTGCAACAGGCACTTGTATGGACTCACCCTCTGCAAGCCTCTGCCTATACACAGCTTGGCCGGAGGCGTGTTAGTAACTCCTGTGGTAACCAGGAGCAGTAACAAAGCCCAGGACCAATTAGTCATTGTCCTCCTCCCAAGAAAAACATACAAAGAAAATAATTGTTGGAATTCATAAGCCCTTGGATACAGTCATGATTAATGAGAGCTGCTAACTAGAGACCTGTAGGAAGATACAGCTATGTTTACATCAGCCATTTTCATTATGTTTTTCTCATTTTGACTTCTCTCATTATTTCTGAAGCATAATAAAGAGCTTCTTCAGTCATGCAAAAACGAAGCCAGACAGCTCCTGACGTTTATGGCTTGTAGAGAGGATCTGGAAGGCTTTTCTTTACAAGGCCGGTGTAATTTTGAAGGCAGACTAAAGGAAAGGGCTGATCACATCATTTCTTTACAATGTGTGTAGACATCTCATGTTTAGCAAAAAGTTTTGTACTTTGGGTTAACTGGCAGGTCCTTTCTTAAGTGAAAACCTCCATGCAGATATCAGTGACATCAGGTCTCCCAAGTCTGAGTGCTTTGGTCTCCAGGCACCTAGAGCCCTGTTGTATCACAAAACCAAGGAGGTGCTTCCCAGAGCTGAAGGGACATTCATCTGTACCCCCAGTGCCACACCAGCATTCATAGTTTCTTTGTGGGCGCCATGCCATTTGGGGCTATATGAAGAAGGCATCTTATTTTCTACCACATTTCTGGTCATCAGGACTGCAGAAGGAAGCATGAAAACATGAATTGGATGCAAACAAAGGCTCAAACAGTGAAAAAAACCTGCCCCTTAACTGCTATTTTAAAAGCAATGTCTCACCTGGCTAATTTCTGCTATTTAATGACAAGAAGGCAGAGAGTGTAGGGGTCCCCCATTGATCACACAGTGTAACTCCAGCTTCAGTGAGGGTTCTCTCTATGAAACCAACCGATTCATTATGAAAGCTATGAAAACAGACAAGAGCCACCTCTCCCATCCTGGTAAACTCTCTGGATGCTTAGAACCATGTGATATTTCCTGCTTCTACCAGGCTCAGCTGTGCAATTCTTGACCCTAGCCATCGACAGAAAGCCAGGCTGTCCAACAGAATGTGATGTTTGGGGTTTTTAAATAAATGTTTCACACATGAGAGCCTATAAATATCCAAGCAATTTACTATACATTTACCACTCTCCTTTCTTCTGATCTCAGCACTGGTGCTCAAAGTTCAGCCCCAATCCAAATTAACACACAGTGGTAGCTATGCTTGTCAATTATGCTTGTCAATTAGAAGGAGAAGGTTATTTTCTGGCCTGACCTCTGAGATCAAGGGCTAATGCACTGCAGAAAAAAGCAGTGATCTATCACCCAAACTCAGGCCAGCACCACTTTTTTCTGTGAAAAGGGCTTGCAATAACTTACTCAACACCAGCAGTCATTTCTTGGCTGTCCCCCTGGGGCTATTTCTAATGTTACATCCAAATGCCACAGGACCAGGAGAATTCAGTCCCAGGCACTGATTGAACACAACACCTTAGAATTCCTTTTACAGCAGTAGTTTGGTACCCGGGTCATGAATCAAGACCCAGCTGTGGGGAATAGCAGACCTCATGCCCAGAGACTTTGCAGTTTGAGGATATGGTGTGTTTTGATGGTGATGCAATAAACATTCCTCGCTGCAGAGGGGTTGCTGGAAAGGGCAGGGGTAAAGAAAGGAAAAGTGAACAGGTAATGAATTATGTCTGGAAGCAGTCAAAAAATAGTGCATTTAAGCCATTACACTGCCTTGTGTCACGTGTATTGGAAATCGCAGTCTAATCTGTTTTCTTGCACAGACCAAGTGGGGAGGCAGCATCAAATGATCCCTGGGCCCAAAGAGATGAAGCTATGGCCTCAAAGAATGAGCTACCCATGGGAGCACAAGAAGAAGGAAGGGGGGATCCATCACTACCATTTCCCTGTCATCGTTCTGCTCACCTTCCCTTCCTCGCTATGCCCCAAACCCTGTGCCGGCCTCATGGCTTAGCAAAGAACTGGGACTCCTGGGTTATTGCAGCCCCTTGACTTGCTGGTGAGCCCAACAAGAGGTGAATCCATGCATAGTCAGGACAGGCAGCAGCTAGCACACAGAGGAAGAGATAATGCCATCACCCTCCCCTGAGACCTAAACACTCCCTGCCTGGTCCCTACCAAGAAGCCTGCAATCCTAGGCTGCAATAGCAGCAGGCATGAGGGAATCTGTCCCTGCCTTCACAGGTTAGGAGCTGATTTGCTAGTAAGCTGGGGCTGGGTTCACTAGAGGCCAAGACAAGCACCAGTGAGCCATAGCTGCACAGGAATAGTTTCCAAAAGACCTGCTGGAGCCTGGCACAGCTCAGGATAGTCTTTCCAAGGGAATACTTGAGGGCAAAAAGGAAAAAAAAGCCAAACTTAATTTTCTCCATAATGACCTTTGCTTTCCTGCTCTTTTCCTCCTTAGAGGAAATCTTTTAGGCTGGGAAGAGGTGAAGAGTTAGAAAGTCTTCTCCTCATCACAGTACCCCACACTGAGAACTGATAGCAGCCTGTCCCTGTGGGAATGTGAGCTGGGAAGCATGCCAAAAGCCTGGGAAATATTTCCAAATACCTGCCACACAGTGCAGTTTGTGCATCCCCAAATCTGCTCATCAGAGGTGCTCCCAAGAAAGCAGTGGTGGGAGACGGTTTGCAGGGGAGGAAGGATCTCTCTGGACAGAACAGTTGCTAACACCATCGCAGCTAAGGAAAGATGGCACGTGCCTCTCTGGTTTCAGGAGCAAAGCCCCATCCCAGGTGCCCTTCAGGGTGGCTCAGAGCCTCGTTTGCCTTTTTTCCCCAAGTGCATATTCATCTGCTTAGCTTGTAAATCCCTGGGGCCTCATTTGTCCAATTAGTGCTTGCTGAGTCTCTTGCTACTGGCAAATAATAGGCTCTTCCACGCACTATTGCATTACCCAAGAAAATTACTTGGCAGCTAAGAACCAAGACGTCTTAGTGACACGAGGAATTGAAGGGAAAATATGCTGCTCCTGCACCGTAACTGGCCCTGACATAAGCCCTGCATGGACAGGAGGGCTCAGTCGCAGCCCTTGCAGCAACATGAGGTCATTTCAGTGCTGTTTTGGTATTCTGGGAGCTGGGATTTGAGGAAAAACTTGCCCGATCCATACCCAACAGCCTTGTGAGCAAACCGCTTTAATTTCATGCTGCTTAGCTTTCACATCATAGGTGCTGCAGCATCGCACAGCTCCTTAACATTTCTTGCTTTGCTCCCCCTTACAGCTTACTGTTGGCAAAAGTTAATCTGGGAACCTCCTCTCCAGTCAGACCTTCCTCAGAAAACCAAATCATTTGAATGGGTTAAGAAAGATTCCCAAGCATTTGAAGAATGAGAACATATTCTTAGCAATAACAACAAAACAAGCTCTCTTCTTCCCGGTCCCCCTTCAGCCCACCAAACAAGTGGCTGTTTGCTGACTGCTGAGTGTAATGTTAGCATGAGACCAGTGGAAATCAAATTAAGCCCTCACCTTGAGCAGATTATCCTACTTTACTTACCCAAATCTCTCCAAATCTTGTCCATGTATTTCTGACCTTAAGGCAGAAATGGATGCACTGACATCAATGTTGGAAACACAGGTGGAAATTAAGCAACAGACCTTGATACTTCAGCTGAAGCACTTAACATGACAGCAGAACATCTTGCTGGAGACCCATTGCTAGACTTGTTACAGGAGAAAAAGAAGGAATAAAAATTGAGCATCCAGACACAAGCGCAAAGAAGGATATAATTAACTCAACCACCCATGCTGGGATGTAGCAGGACCACACAGCTCAGGATTTCTTTCCTCTAGCCTGACATATAGGCTAGACATAGATATTCCTTGGCAGAGGTGTGTGAGCAATTTGACCTGTGCTAATTCTTCACGCCAAGCTGGAAGAGAGCCACACACTAAAAATCAATCTGCTTTGCCTCAATTTCTTGTCCAGCTGCATGCAGGCCCTTAGGAAGAGGCAAACGTGTCCTTCTCTGATTTATCATACAACTTTAATAAGTGCATTTTATAGTTTAGGTGATATCCTTTCATGACTCTCATTATTTTAGACTGATTTTATAGCAACAAAAATGCACCATAAAAGTGTCTTTCTCCAGTGGAGTCAACTAGCCCTTCACCTTAAGCCTCTCGACCTGGAAAGAAGGAATTTTATTTGCCAGTGAAGACACCAAGATGATAATGCCAGTGTCTAAAAAGTTGTGTAAAGTAATTACAGTTGTGGTTGAAGTCCATTGAGTGTGGCTGTAACATCACTCACTCCCCCAGGAGGTGCTTGTATGTGCTATTTACAGCTTGCCAAATGCTATCTCTGGAAAAGGCTCGGTGCCTGCAGATCTGTTCTTTGCTTGGCTCTATTTTGGCTTTACAGAGGGGTAAAAGAGAGCAGAATTGGGCTTGGATCTGCTGGAAGACTGTCCCTCCACAGGCCAGTTTGGTACGAAGCAAAGTCGTCAGACTTAGTGTACAGTGGATCAGACCCTTAGTTCTTCCCCAACTAAAACCAACATTAGAAGAGGAAATCAGTCAAAACCAAAAATATTTGCCCAGATTTCAGAATAAGCTGATTCCGAACCCAGTTCTCAAAACCTGGAGTTCAAACAACAAGGACTGATCTGAGTATAAACTCCGGATCAAACCCTGCCTGGATTTTAGCAACGCCATGGAACATAAGCTAACCCCACTACATGTCTTCCCTGCTAGACAAAAACAAGACCAAAAGTCAAACCATCCCTATGTAACTTTCAGAAAGGGACAATGACTTTTTTTTCCCCACATCACTCCCTTAGCCATCCCTCCCTAAATGGACCAAATACCTCAAACTGAAACCAAAACCAAGCTGAAATTCATTTCTCCATAGACATAAGTGAGAAATCAGCACATCCTTGGCGGGTAGTGTTTGGCAAAGTCCAGATATTCAGATTCAGCCTTCAACTTTTACATATTTCTGCTAAAATCCATGCATCCTGTCTTCTTCTACCTAGAGCATGCTTTCTGCTCTCCAGGTGAGGTTAGTAGGCTCTACTGCTCAACCTTAAATTAAGTTTAAATCTGGGATTCCAAATCTGGGTGTTCTCATTTGAAGAGGACTGTGATTTGAGACACAATCTTGGACAACAAAGTTTGGATACAGCAGAGGTGCTTCCCATCACTTTTTGTTGTCCATCAAGGCAGGGAATCAGCTCTGACTACTGTTTAGCACTGGTAGAGGAATCACATCGTTGCACATGAGGTGTCTGACCCTACCTCTCTTAAAATGGGTGGGACACTAATGAAGGGATGAAGGAGAAAAGCACATTATTACCTTGAATGGAGCTGGATCAGGGATGTGCAGAGGACTGGAGGACACAGTAAGCCAGAGCCTCCAGAAAAGCAAATTGGTCCATGGGTACAGCCCACTGGCTCCCACTCCAGCACCTAGCCCTGTCCTCCTCCACCCAGGACAGCTCACCAGCATCTCACAGACATTTCAGGATACCTTTCTGCCATAGTGCAGGGCTGCACCATGAGATAGCCAACAAAAGATGTGACAATTTCAAGCAGGAGACCACGGCACAAGACGGGAATAAAGCCATTCTCTGGCTTCTGGAACTGTTTTCTTCTGGACAGACAGAGAGGAAACATTTTTACATTTAAAAAGACATCTCAAATTAGCAAACATGAACCAAGCCAGGCTGAAGGATTAAATAAAATAAGACAAAGGCTGACAGTATTCGTTAACCTGCTCAGAGAAGAGTAAATATTTGTATACTAGGTCTGTTTTCCTTTTCCAGCATACATTCCCCGTGTCAGCACATAAACCAAGATATTCTGCCACTCAGATATGTTCAGAGGTCTGCCTTTACAATGAGAGCTTCATGTGGAACCTGTCTCCCTCTTTCCTTTATCTTACTCCTGAGAGAAATAGAGACCAGCTTGCAAAGAACCTCATTGCCTCAGATTTTGCAACCCACCAGACAAAGGTGGGTGCAGGGATCAGCACATATAAGACAAGCTATGTGCCATCTATGTCAGTATGGCTAATGGGGTCAGCGAGCCACAGGCTTAGCCCTCCCCGTTCACCCACAGACCTCTTCCACCCAGGAAGTATTCAGTCTCCTCCTTCCTACTCCTTTAAGTATCTCCTGCAAACAGAAGATGAAACCCACAGGAAGATGTATTTGCTCCATCACATTTAAAGTTTCACATCTCCACTCTTTCTTGCAAGCACAAAAGTAGGAAATCTGTGTTTCTAATCAACTGCCACCCAAAACTCTCCAAAAAATAGCTGAGAACATGGGCTCCCTTTTCATTAAAAACAGTAGAATCTGTAACAGGCATAACTTTTACTTTTCTCGCTGGGACTACAGCCACCTGTCCTAAACTGCACCTACCTAGGTGAGGCTGCAGATGTTGTCCTGGATGAGCTTCCTCCATCTTCTGCAAGGTGAACTGTGGAGCAGAGGTTGGAGAGGAGTTAAGCATAGATTTGTGGCCTGAACTTGCTTACTGGAGAGGCAGCTAGAGGAGTTTTTGTCACTGACACCTTTTAAAAGAACTAGATGTTTTTATTCAGGACCTTGCTATGTCTGCTGGGAGCATCACCAGAAGTGGCAGGGCTTGACCATTGACCCCTTGAGGAGGGTCTTGTTTGACCATGCAATGGGCACCCTTGCATGACACAGTGAATGCAGCAAACAGGAGAGATCTCTGCCTCCAGGGAATGAAACCATACAGCTGGGTCACGGCTACAGTGCCTGGATCTGGTCCTGGAGTGGGTTTTCCACATGCTGAGTGAAACATCACCCTTGTTTTGACACAGATAAAGCTATCAGAAATGTCTGTATTTAAAAGACACTGCCTGTGAGAACTGGTATCTGAGGGTCTTTGCTCCACAAAGTGGACTAAGACACCTTTTCCCAGGCAGTACAAAATACCCCACCATTGCTTTTGCAGATAGAAAATAAATACTCTATTTCTATAGTCACATAGGGAAAACAGGCAGTAAAAATTTCCCATATGTACTAGTAGGATATACAATATATGCACTCCCAAATACTTTCCCTTCAGCATAACAATAAGACATCTGCCTTTGAACCGCACACTCAGCATCATATGGCAATTACTCCTTGTGAGCCTAAAAAGGAGCCGAGTGAGTCACGGCTCCATTGTGCAGTCAGTTTTGCTCTATTTTGCAAATATTTGCTCTTGAGCAATACCACTACTTTTGTTGTGCCTGCAGGCCGGCTCCTTTGTGGAAGGTATCTTCTAGCATGCAAAGAGATAGCTGCTAAACTGAGGGATGCAAAAGACCTCAATGAGCAAGGACACACCTATAGAGAGCAGACCAGGCCATGCTGTGCTGTCTGCTCCCTGCTTGCAAATCATGCACTGCATCCTGGCACAAAGCACCAATGAGCAAAACTCCCAAGAGCTGCCACTCTCTCTCTAGAGGTCTTTCAGCTCAAGCTTTTAATTAGGTGGGTTAAACACTGTTGTCTCTGCAGCCATCACTGCCATCAGCCTCTGTTTTGGCAGCAGAAAAAGAGGAGATGCTGAGTCCACTCGAGATGGATCCAGTTGCTGATTGATGTCATGAGCCTGTGATTTATTCTAGACACAGATCCCAAGATGTCAAGACACTGGTTTAGGCATCAAAACGCTTGGAGAAGTAACTGCTCCATGAAATCACGGGCTTCCAGTCTGTGCATAATGAGTGTTTTAGCATCATCTCTTGACTCTGAACTTTTGGAGGATAAGCTGAAGCCATGATTCACGGCTGGATCAGCTCTTTGCTCTGTGGGAAAGGCTGTGTATGTGGCTGTACCCTTCCATGCCCAAAAAAACCAGCAACTCCCTAGCTATGCTTAGACCTGCAAAGTGCCCAAATCCAAAGCATGAACCACACAGAGCTGGGGAAGGACCCACACAGGACACCACTACTGCCATCTTGGACCCTCTGTCAGAGTTGCCGTATGCCTACCATGTGCCAGCACATCCCCTGTCCTTGGCAAACTGCTTTAAGGAATAAAAAAGAAAATCACACAGTTTGTGCTAGGAACAGAGAAAGACTGCTCCTAACACCACATTAAAACACTTAGCTTAGTGTTGTAACATGTTTTTCAAACATTTCTGGCTCCTGTGAAATATTTTAGTAACACTGATAGCATTTATCATGTGGTTAGGGATGTTTGGGCTAGAACAAGCCTTAACTCCAGCTGGCAGAAACATCAGGAGCCAAAGAACTTGATTACAAGATGACATCCCTCACCAACACGCTCCCCAGGCCATCCCTAGTGATAGCAAAAGAGCACTGAGCCCTTTGGAAAATGTTTTAATAATGGTTTAACTGATTTAGGTACATAAAGCCACATAAAGCCAAGGGGGCTTAAAGCCATATGTTTTAAAGCAATTCCTGTGTGCACCAAAGTAAACATTCTCATGAGGGTTTGAACCAAACTCCAAGGAATTATGTAGCAGGAAAAGCTGCAATAGCTCCTGAGGCATCACCCAGAGTGGGCAGTAAGTGGGATGCAGAGGAGGTGCTGGGTTCACAGGAGCCATTGCTGTCACTGGATGCCACAATCCCACTCATTGAGAGCGAGTGCTCCTGTTCTAGGGGCTGCAGCAATTTCTTAGAGCTCTTATTCTGCCAGCAATGTGCCAAAAAGCCTTACATTATCAATTCTTTATTAAGACAACTATTTCAGCTCCTTAGGAGATGTCACTCAAACGGTAGCAATGCCTGTTGGAACGTGCGGCTGGATGGTGGGAAGCAGAGGATTAGGTAAACAGGATATACCCTGCGGGAAGCACTTGCATCTACATCCCCCAGCAAGCAGGAAAGAGGCAGATTCCTGGAGCAAAGTGTTTTCC
Organism: Loriculus beryllinus; assembly: GCA_039877255.1. NCBI lineage: Eukaryota > Metazoa > Chordata > Aves > Psittaciformes > Psittacidae > Loriculus > Loriculus beryllinus. The sequence goes on along the minus strand of JBCJKH010046678.1, from coordinate 21,209 downwards.
GGTCACTGAGAGAAATAGATGGACAGAGCCCCAGGCTATTCTTTTCCTGTTACGTGAGCAAAGTTTTAGGTGGGTTGTTTTGATTTTCTTCCTTTCCATTTCTCTTGGACATTCCACATTTATTTTGTCGATTTAACCATACATCTGAGTGTTCCACACCTATTTATTGGAGTTTTCACCCCGGCTTGTGGATGAGTGATATGGGTAAGTCCACCTATGCACATGCACGAGGCCGGGATTATTTATACAGTGCTTGAAAAGTGGTCACTGGTTAGAGAGAGATCCTGGCAAAGACATCAGCATCGCTCCATACGGTGAAGGAAATAACAGCAAATAGAAAACTATCAGCTGAAATCCCATGTCACGTAAACAACTATGCCTATATCCCCCTTTCTTTATATACCATTAGTTAGAGATTCACTCTCAGGGCATAAGCAGCATCAGACAGCTGTGTGCAAATCTGCTCACTTGCCTTCTTCAACTGTATTTAGAAGTTGTAATTTCTAGCGGCTGCTAAGGCCCTGAGCCTAAAGCAGAAAGCTTGATACAAGCACAGAGCATCACCCTCATCACTAGAGGCTCTAGGCCACCCGCCCCATCACCAGCTCTCTGGGGCAATCAAGGCTCAGCTCAGGGTGCTGCTACTGATCCTCATGGGGTTGCAGGCAAGAAGACAAGGGGAGAGGTAGGTCTATGATCCATGATCACTCCTGCAAGGTGCTGCAGTGTCGCAACTGTATCATGTTACTCAGGAGATCATGCATGGTACAACTAAGCCACAAGGCAATCAGAAGAAAGTGCTTATTAGGAGATGATAGCACTCTCCTGGATGTCAGTGCTTGTGGGCCAGCTCAGGGGGATCCAAGTCCCTCAGAAAGGAGATTAGCAGCTGATAAACAGTCCAGCAGCAATTTACCTTTTTGCATGGTAACTGAGCCAGGAGGGGATGGAGAGAAGAATTACAGGGCTGAGGGCAGAAGAATGCAACATTTTCTATCCCATTTGGCCACGTGTGTGACGCACCTGAAACATCTACTGGAACAGCACACAGGTTGAGCCACTGACTTCTTTTTTGCTACAAAAGCAGCAACATTCCACAATGGATTATAGGACTTTAATAAGCACGCACCCTGTGCTTATGGTGCAAGGAGCGGGCTGGGCAATGAAAGGCCCGGCACAGCCAGGATTTGCAGGCAATTGGTGTCTGCAGCTGGGGAATAGGTTAAGAAAAGTTTAGGGTTCCGTGGACCCACTCCCACCCTCTGGGCTGAGCTTTTGGGAAAGTTCAGCTCCCCAGCCGGTGCCCAGGGCTGCAATATTGAAAGGCATCTAAAGCACCATTGAATTCCACTGGAATCTGAGCCCTGTCCCTCTCAGGTCCCTTTCCAAAACCCCAGCAAGCAAAAGCAAACACAGCCCAAGGAGAGTAGCATCACTTTGTCATCAGCAACGCCTTGTATAGATTGAGTCTGTGTACCAATGGACCTGCTGCTGCTAATTACCTTGATTAGTGCTGTCAAAAGCTTATAAGCCTGTAATTAGAAGCAAAAAAAAAGGAGATGGATAGGTGGCAGGGGGAAGACTGGAAAGCATGAGACACTGCAGGTCAGCGAGCAGGCTGAAGAACATGTGCAACAAGAGACCTCCACGGGCATCATTAATCTGGATCCTTTAATCGTGAGTTTGGAAGAAGCCCTTTCCATCTGTCATCAAATGAGGGCCAGAGCTGTCCTCAGAATGGAGCAGGAGGACTACCGGCCCCTGTAAGGCTGGCATCAGCTCTTGAGCACTGATTTCCATCTTCCCTCACTGCAAGCTTCCATAGTCCCTCCTGGACAAAGGACACATGTCACAACATGCTGCTGGCCCTTCTCCTCTCTTGAGCTTGTTCAGCCCAGCAGCCCCAGGGGCAGATGAATCTCCATTACTGCTTTCAAGTCTTGCTGCTGGTTATTGCTTACCACTATATCAGCCATCAAAGTTCCCATGAAAACAGTGAATAGGACACAAATTGCAAATTAGGCTTTAATTAGAAGCTGGCACCTGCCTTCTGACCAAGAAATACAATTAAGACATCTATGTGTTGCTATGGCAGTTCAGAAACATAGATTTCTGTTTCAGGATGCTTTGAAGACAAATTTACTCAGCGCTATAAACTTGTATGCCAAAGTGATTAATACTTAAACGCTAATATTAAGCTGGACCAGTTACACACATTCTATTCATTAGACGGCATCATTTTTCAACTGTGTCTTACCAGTATGTAAATGAGATTTTGACTCAGTCATTGTCTGCTCCCAAAAGCGCAGCCAAAGTGAGTTCAATTAATGCAATTTACATCCCAATGTGACATGAAAGGCTGTGCAGGGCTTGATAAGGCAGCCAGATGGGAGCTGGGCTCTCCGCGCAACAGTGTCATTGCCCTCTGCCTCCTCTCAGCTCTCTGTCTTTGCCGGTCACATCCAGAACAAAGACCCCAACCCAAACCTGATTCTCCCCACCTTGAGGCTCCTATCAGCATGGAACATCCCATTTCCACTGCTGCCCCACTGCCAGAACAACTGAAATATTACTGAAACCACTGGTGTCAGCCCAGTATCGTGTCAGGGTGATTAGAGACAAACTCCAGCCTTTATTCTCAGCTCAGCAAATCCTGCAGATGTGCAAAACAGCTGGTTAAGAAGCTCCCACTGCAAGGACAAACCTGCAGGAGTTTCTGGCTTTCCCCATAAAAATCCCTCTAGCTTTTACCTGATTTGGGCCAAAATCCTGATCCTGCTTATGCCAAAGTCAGACAAGAGGGGAAGCCTGCTGCTTTCAATGCTGGCACTAAACCAGGCACCAGCCACAGATTTCAGTGTAATCATCGATGTAGGATTGATGTACAAAGGTTTGGACACTGCTCAGCTGGGCTAAGGGGAAGAAGGACATTTATTCTCCCCCTTCTTCTACTGTACAGCATCTCTGCACATGGTCATTTTAGCCAAAAAATCTGAGTCTTGTCTCAAAGCTCAGGATCTGTTTGTGAGACCCATGGCTGTTGACACCTATTTGGCCAGAGCTGGCTCAGAAGCAGGGAAAGCACAGGCAATCCTTTCCTGGGAATGGCCTCGTGGACATCTTGCCAGTGCTGGATCAAAACAGGATGTGATTAGGCCTAAGATCATCCCAAAACTCCTGAAAACAAGGCTTGGTGTCTGCTTTTAATGCAAAACACAATAATTTGCCCAGAAGTGCTACTGATATGTATGGTATATGCAAAAACACATACCCAGGAGCCTGGGAGGAAAATTACAAGAGCCCTTTCCTTAAGTGACCGAGCTTCTGGAAACTACATAGATGCTTCTGCCCCTGCTTGTACCAGGACACTGCCCAGATGTGGCATGGAGGCACCTGCTCGACTGGAGGTTCAGAGGGCAGCGTGCAAGGCTGAAAGCCATCATCATGTTACTCACCAGCCCAATTTGTGCACAGTGTAATAGATTTTCTGCTGAAGGAATGAACCGTTGCTAACATCTCCGAAGCAAGCACTATTTATTGCTTTGTTTACACAATGGTGCTTGTATCCAGGTAAATCACAGATGTCTTCCAACCCCAAAATTTGCCCCGACCCTGAGCTGCACTTGGCCCGCTCAGTGTGTATGCTCATGTTTGGGCACAGGAGGGATCTGCAATGTAAATGCAACACTTGGCTCTGAGCGGGCACTCATCCCGAACCCAGAGCTCCAGTGTGGCTGCAGAGCAGAGCGGTCCAGCAAAGCCCACATGTCCATGACATCTAATTAATCCAGGGAACGTGCAGCCCTGCTGTCGGGGAAATGAAACGCCTGCTTGCATGGGAAGAGCCGGGAGAGCAAAGCGGCCCTTAGCTGATGCCGTAACCAAGAGCTGCCCACACTTGGTTTGCAGCTCTGCAGGGATCTGAATTGTCCTGAGAGTCCCTGAGCTCATCTGCCCCCTCCATCCCTTTGGGGATTCCCTCTCTGCCCCTCCCTCTCACTTCCAGAAAAGGCTCATTTGCACTGGTTGCATAGGGAATTATCATGATTCCATAGACAGCTTTTTCAGGCACCTCCCTGTTCTACCTGCTCCCCCTCAGCTCCCACCGAAGCTCAGATGTTCATCTCCTGCTTCCTAGTACTCTCTGGCCCATTTCCACCTCCCAGATCCCTGCAGTTCTGTCCCCACCATCACCCCAATCCCACCGGCTTCCCTGCAGCAACCCCCAGGCAGGCTGGGATCCATTCCAGCAAAGTTTGCTTTCCAGGCATGGATTTTGTTGGGCGGACCCTTTTCACTTAGCTCCTAGGCAGGGTACTACCATTAATTCATTGCATGCCATGGCAGCCAGCCAGCAGATTTTTATCTCACCTGTCAGCAAGGTCAACTTTTTTTCCACAAAAAAACTTTCCACAATAATTATTCCCCTTAAGAGAGTGATTGTGGAAGGAAGCAAAGAGGAAAAAACATTTCTAAAGAGGTGAATTCTGCCTGAGAGCTGGAGTGGTCCCTATGACCCCAAACACAAAGTTAATTGTTGCTTGAAATCTTCCTTTGTAGGGTTCAAAGGACAGCAATAAGCAAGCTCAAATAACCTCGGGGGCCCTAATGAAGTTGCATTCATCCTGAGCAGAATTGCCCACTTATTCATGTAAATTCACTGTAACCAGCTTAGCACATTATCCAGCATTGAGACCTGTGGGAGATCCTGGTTGCCCGGGAAAGATTAGGAGAGGAAATTTAGGACCTTGAGTATCAGTACAAGCAGCTAAGGTGCCTCCAAATATCCCCATTAATTCCCAGATTGGCCCTGTGTTAAGACAGTATAATAGGCCCTCATAGTCTGAGTGCATATGACTGTTAATGATGAGCAAAGCCCCTGGGTGTTTGTACAGCCTCCAGCTGAGCAGCCCTATGTGTCCAACCAGGGAAAACCAGCATCACATTGATCAGCTGGTTCCTGGGACTTAATCAATACTTGCTTTGACTAAGTGGAAATGCTCATTTATCTGTCATGCGCAGATAATAACGAGATTGTCAAGGTGGCCAGCTGAAATCAGTGCTGGAGGATGCGAACAGTCCCAACAGCACCGGCAGCAGTGGGAATTCTCATCTGTCATTCCCATATGGTTGCAAATTTTAGATACAAAACCTTGGTGGCTTGTGCTGTCTGGAGAAGACATTCACAAGCCACCACTTGCCAGAGCACACAGGGGTAGAACAGGGTTTTGCACAAACCAAGGCAGGGTCTCAGGGTTTGCTTTACAGAAATGTGGGTACCTGGCATCAACAACCCTCACCCAGGCACCCTCCTGAGCAGAAAGGCAGCTCTGCCTTCAGGAGAAAACCTGCATGCATTCCGGCAATCTCATATCAGCGAGTCCAGAGCTCTCCCTGCAGTAATCCAGGCAGGATCAACCTCATCCAAGGCTGACTTCTGCCCTACTATTGGCCACTAGGCCATGCCTACCCTCGAGAAAACCGGTGCTGGCAGGACACATCTCACCTTGTCCTAAAGTAAAGGTGCAAATGGGTCAGTGAGCTCCTTCAGGGTTCATCTTCCTTTAATGGGATGAGCCAAATGTGGAGATGCACATGCAGGTACCTAGGAGAACTCCTCCTCTGGTTGGTGGCTGTAAATCCAGAGACTCCTTCAATGGCAAAAGGATTTACTCTAGCTGCAAGGGACACGCAAGTCAGTTTTCAGTTCCTGTGGGATAAATCCAGAGCAATTCAAGCACACGCTGTCACTCACATGCGTCTGCAGTCTTGTAAGTGATGGAAAAGTTTGGCCTCCCTGATGAAGTGCTGTAGGAGGAAGCAGTTGGAGAAGCTGCCCAGGACTCAGGGGAGGGAAGAAAGAGTGAATAACATTGGGGCTGAAACCCCATGAATCTCATTAAACTTCACATCTGGTACAAAAAACAAAGAAAGAAACAAACAAACAAAAAAAAGCCAATAAAAAAGGAGATCTGAGTGCTTTTAGTTCATTTAGATCAAGGCTGAGGTTTGAAGATCAGGAAGAGACAGGGCAAAGGAAATCGTGGGGCACAGCACAAAGGACAACAGCCAGCACAGACCGTCTGCTCCCCAATTAGACTCATCCCACCACCAATTTCTTAGAGCAGATAGAGCCGGTCTGCAAGTGGTGCCAGCGTATTCCCAGGGCATGTGGTGAGCCTGTTCACCGGGGAAAACATTCCTGCAGAACAGATGAGCACTGCTTACTCCTGTGTGGTGGGAGAAGAGGCAGCCCAAGCGATTATTCTGTAGCTTCAGGAAAGAGGGGTACCTTTGGAAAGTGTCATTTCCCGTTTGTTATTCTCCTGTTTAACGAGGCTGTTGCAGGGACACGACTATCAGCTTCCTTTTCCTTATCAGCAAGGGGAAAAGAAAACTACAGGCTGCTGACCCCAGTTTACTCCTTTCTGCAGCCACCAGCAGCAGGGTGCTTCATGCATGTTAGCCACATCCCCTGGAGGTCAGAGGGTTACAGCTCTTCCCAAGGATATCTGTTTCAAACCCAACACTCCCGCTTCCCTCCCAGCTTCCACAAACAAGAGCCAAAGGGGAAAACGGGCTTGTTTTTTAGCCAAGGCTGTTAAAACCATTGGGTGCCATGAAAGCGAGTAAGAGCTGTATATTTCCATGAGTAGCTATGTGGCCCTAATAACTTAAGACTGCCTCAGACTGAATCAGCACGGAGAGTAGGATGGGCAAGGAAGTCTTGCCTTGTAAGAGACAGCTAGAGAAACTTTATTAACCTCTCTGAGTCTTGCCACCAGTTTCCTCCTATTTCCCTACATGTAGTAGTGCCACAGCCCACCCAAAATCCACTCCCTTTTACAAGATGTCTTCAAACACCCTGCAGACTCCAGGGCTGGCATGTTGGCCATACATGAAGGACTAAGGATGAAGGAGATATTCAGAGAAGGCTGGGCAGAAGATGGATAGGATTGCTGGGGCTCAAACAAACACCTTCCTTCACTAGTGGTTTATGGGTTTTAAGACCCTAAAATACTCTGTTCCCATTGCATCCACCTTCTCCCCATGGAAATGCTTCAGTCACACAGTTTGTATCTCTCCCATGAGCCCAGAACCACCAGCCAAGCAAAACGCTGCCGTAAGCCAAGCAAGTCTCCATCTAATCCAACAGAAACACCTGACTACAAAACATACACGTGTGGGTATAACCTCAGAAAGCCAGAGTTAATGAGGCTTCTCTCTGGCAAAAGCTTCTAATTGCACAGCAGTGGCCTGGCCTGAGCCTGCAGGAGCTGTGCATCGCTGCAGGGGGTTTCTGTGCTCACACAAGCAACCCTACCCTCTGTGCCTGAGAGTACAAAGCAGCAGAGGCAGTTGCTGCACGGAGCTAGATCCAGAGCCTCTCCCCTGCCAAACCCTAATCTCCAGCCCCTGGTTCAGGTGAAACCCTGGAAGGATTTGCAACCTTGTCTTCTCCCACTGGTCTTGAGCAACCTCTCCCGAGTCCCAGACATTGCTCCAAGGAGGGGTAAGAGACATGCTTTGCTGCTTCTCACCCCAGAATACTGCTCTGGGGAGCACTGCTACATGGTTGGCATCAAACGCATTGCTCTTCCCTCCTCAAGTATTTAGGACTCAATCCACAGAAAGGTTTAAGTCCACCTGGGGTAGAAGACCCAATCCCTGCTGGTGTCCGAAACCTCATCCCCAAAGGAAGAGTGTGACAGCAGTATTCCTGCCAGCACCATAAATCACTGCCCTACACTTCACTGTGCCTAAACTCCGCATTTGCCCTCACCCCAGAGCCAGGAGCTGCTCTCACTCCACTCCCCGGCCGGGACACCCATGTGCAGGTTTGCACAAGCAAGATGTGCTGAATCCTCACACTCCTATGCTACAAGGAAACACGCAGTCCCCATCCCTTTGCCCTTTCATTTTCAAGTGCCAGATAGAAAATTAAGCCATGTTAACTCCTAGCCACATCTGGCTGCCGTGACCTCCCTGCCTCATTCCCACCATCCCTTCCTAATTGCCTCCTGGTGCCTGGACTTGTTCAGCTCAACTCTCACAGTGGCCTGTGGCTGAGATTATCCACAGCTCTTTAAATCCCTGTGTTACTGCGAGGCTGGTCCCTACCCAGGGACGGGAGAGAGAAGCGGTTCCCAGAGCTGCACCTGGCAAACATGACCTTTGGGGTGGTGCAATGAGGGTTATTAAGAAATGAGATGCTGGGGCCCATTAGCTGGGAACAGGGAAAGGGAGATGCTCCAGTGATGGAGTGGAGGGAGAAGTAAAATGCTGCTGGGTCAGATGAGAACCCAAGGTTCTTAAGACCACTGGTCACCAGCTACAGGCTTCTGGTACCAGCTGACCCTGTGTCAAAAGTCCTGCCCCTTGGCTGCCAAGTTCAATGCTGCATTTACACTGCTGCCCTTGAGACCCCACTCCTCTTGAAACACGAAAGATGAAGCAAATCTAGTTTTGAAGAGCCCACACAGAGGAAGAGGAGAAATTGAACAGTCCTCCAGGTGTTCTCCTCCTCGTAAGAAGGGATGTCAGTGATGGAGACATGGGGATGCACCTCCAGGAGACTGGGAGCAGCAGCTACACCCGGGAGTCCCCTCTGGATACCAGTAGGGTCATCCCAGGACCCCCATTCCCAGGCAGGTGGATGAGCACAGAGATCCCAACCTGCTCAGCCAAACAGAGCCACCAGCCGCTGTCCCCACAACTCCTTTTGCCATGTGGTTTCAGGCCCCTTCCCACAACCCTATGATACAGGATGAAATTCACGGTGCCTCCTTCGAGCTCCAGGAAGATTTCCAATTGGCACAACAGCATCACATTGGGAACCAGCTCCAACGCCTCTCACCCGAGACACCACTCACCACCCAGCTCATCCAGGACAATAGTAACAGCCTCCATCCCCAAAACAAATCTAATGCCTGCTGCACTCTCCTGCCCTTAACAACCAGTGTTGCAGCCAGTGGGGACAGTGCTGCACCCCCGAGGCTATCATCACCTCCCTACAGCACCCTGGTGGCATCGCACATGGCTCAAAAGGGGCAGCATAAGTTTGGCATCAGTCTGCAGCATCGAAGCCTTTCCAGTACAACCATCGATCAGCCCACAGGCAAAACAGGGAGATTGGAACAAAGGACTTTCTGCTCTGGTTTCTGCAAGTAAGCAGAAATAACAATATTTATGGGAGGCATCAAACCAGGAAGGAATATGTTTTCACTTATGGGCTTACCATGCCCGCTAAGAAGCCCACTACTGCACAATAATCTGCCTTTTCCAGCTTTGGAGGATTTTTATTGCAAGATACAAGGCAAATCAAATGGGAAATTCAGCTGGACAGCCAAAGGCTGGGACACTGCCCTGCCTCATTCACTTAATCTGAAGACCAATGCTACTCAGGTCCCTTTGCAGAGGTTAGTTTTGAGCATCCCTAAGGCAGACAGCACTGTCATCCCTCATCTTCCTCGATCCCTCTTCCTGTCACCCTCCCCAGACACCCACCTCCAGTCCCAACCCACCATATATTCAGATCTCCATCCCCTGCAAACCTCATGAGGATTTTGCATCCTGAAGGGACAAAATCCCTTTATTTTAGGAAAAAAATATTAAAAACTCAGTGCTTACGTGACAGGCAAGAACACGCCATACCCAGAGTGCGAGCACTTTATCCAGCATCATTCCCTTCCAGTGTCAGTGACTGGTCCTGAGGCTTCACTGAGGCTCCATCACAGCTTAAACCAACTCAGTCCCCTCTGCACGTGAAAATCAAAAACCACAAGCCAATGCAGAGTCCAGCACGGTGAGAAAAGCAAAGCTGAGCCTTGCAAACACCAAGTATGTGGCTGGTTGCTACTGTGAGACTCAGCTCACATCAGCTCCTCTGCCCTGGGTAGCAGCCCAGCAGCACCACCCCAATCCAGCAGAAATCTGCTGCTCTACATAAATAAACCAGCCTAGGTCCAGCAGGCAGCATCCTTGGGGATGCTGAACCCGTCATGGTTCCACCAACCGACTGCTCAGGCTGGAGGACTCAGAAGGTCTGCTCCCCCGTAAAATTCCCGTTGCAAGGAGCTTGTTTTGGTTTTTTTGATTTGGGTATTTTTCCCCTTACTTCCTTCAATGCTTTCCATTCAACAATAAAAGCAACAGCAAATCTATTTAGGAGCAAAGAACAAAAGAGCTGTAAATTTAGGTGACTGCCCCTGAAAAGCCGCTGTCTGTGTTGTCTGGCATTCGGCAGCACCCCTGCTTCCCTTTTTCAGTGTTCTTGTAAAACCCCATTATTCCCCATTCAAACGTACAAAACAACTGCAGTTGGGTCCTGCTTGAGGGAATAATATCTTTGCTTCCACGCCAACAGCTTGCCACTGATGTTTTATTGCTTTTAAAGCACTTCACAGCCTCCCTTTCTTTGTGTGCGCTCCCCCCCCCCCGCCCCCCCGGCATTCATGTACCAAGACATTTTGCAACTTCCAGAGATGGGCACATGGGCTTTGGCAAACCTGCTGTCCAGCCCTTGGATCCTCCCTGGCTGGTGGGCTGAGCTTGTGCAGCGGCTTGGCATGAAGTAAAACCAGTCAGCCCGTCACAGGGCTTTAATAGATTAAAGGCCAAAAGGCAGATCCTTGGGAAATCATTCCTCTGATTTCCATCACCTCCCAGGTTGAATCGCATCCTGGGCTGCACCAATGTTAGCACAACCAGCAAGTCGAGGGAGGCGATTCTCCCCCTCTACTCCACTCTTCCTTTGTAGCAGTTGCAGGCAGGGACCTACAGCAGGACACAGCAGGACCAACCTGCAGCGACATCCATCCCAGAGCTGCCTCAGCACATCATCCATGCACCTGAAAAGTCAGCAGGGTTTCCCCCCTATAGGCAAAGCAAAACACAAATATTTCTTAATGAAGCAGTAGCATTGGCCAAAAAGACGAGTGGGATAGGATAACACTATCCTTGACTCCCCATACATGCAGGAGGGAGCAAGATATTTCTTTCCAAAGGCAGAAGAAATGAATCCTTGAAACGCATATATTACTGTGACATAATATGCATTATACCCTGCAACCAGCATATATATAACCACATCACCTGGTAGATTGCAGCGTACAAGTGTGACAATTGCATTACTGACCCACTGAGTTCAGGCTGCTCCCAAGCAGCGCTTGCCTTGGCCAATGAGAGCATCTTACCCACACAAGCACATTTGGAAGGTGCACGAAGCTCTTTCAAGCCTCTTTCTTTTCACAGCAGCGGGCCGGCTGGCCAGGCCCCATCTATTTTAACACCCTGTTATAAAAACACATGTGGCAGGCACTGAAATTGCAAATGAGGTTGTCACCACCTGCTCCCACACAATGCGAATCATATCAACGCAGGACAAGGGGGCACCGCCGCTGCAGCCGGCTGCTGTCTGCCTGCTGGCCACGCTGTTGGGAGCCCAAAGGCTGAACCAGGGCAGCACCAATGCTCCCACCACCCCACGGTGGCTGGGGGACAAGTGCTGTGCTGAGGCATATCGGGTTCTGCTGGGATAATCCCACAGATGGTGCTTCCATGGGATGCAAAATGACTGTTCCTCTCTCCATAAGAACTGAGCAGCCAGCGTGGCCATCACAGGGCTGGCTCTTTCAGGTAGCTCAGTCAGCACCCAACTGTCCTCCACACCAAGCCCTACAATCAGGCAAAGCATTAGGATATGTTTTAAATCCCTTGTTTATGACTGCTGCATGGGCAAGGAAACAGGCAGGGGGTTGGCTGTTGCCAAGGAAGGGAAGTCCCCCACATGACATCGCCTTGGGGCAGGGCTCAGCCTCCCCTCCTGAAAACCATCCATCCTTTAGAAGCTGCTGCCCAAGTATTCCAGGCTATCCAAAATCCATCACCCACTTCTCTCATGCATCTTCTCACAGAGGAGAAAGAACTAAGGGTGACCTGTGTCTTGGGACTGCATCAGTCAGGCACAGGGCAGAAAAATGCAAAGCACAGTAATTATCTGTTGCACAGCCCTGTTAATGATTAAGTTTGGGAGACACTAACAATCAAGCCTATTGAAAAGACTACAAGGGTTTCAAAGTGTTTCCTCCAAACCATGTGACAGTAAATTGTTCGGAGTAGACGGGTCTTAATTCAAATGCTTGTTGTCATGGGGACAGAATAACACCCCTCCTATTCAAGGATGCCACACAAGAAGCCTACTATTTGCTACAATAGGCTTTTGAGTTCAAGCTACACTTTATAAATAGCCAAAGAAAATATCTAGATTAATATCAGTGCTCACCTCTCCTGGCATAGCAGAGCCAAAAGGACAGCAGGTACCAGGGCCAGAGAACATGTTGTGAGCACATGGATGGACAGACAGAAGAGGGTTTCTGTGGCCCATGCTCTTGTAGTGTCGACGGGGCTCAACCATGCTTGCAAGGGCATGGAGTTTCTTCTTAATCCCCAAATATCACTGGCAAAATCGCCTCCTCCTTGAGCTGGAAATCAGCCTGGATGCTCCCAGGCACTGAGACACCAGCTCCTGGAGACCTGAGGAAGGCAGGGACCCAGACCTGGCAATGGCCAGGAAACCCAGTTGTCACCAAGGACCCTGAATTCAGAGCAACCTCCCACGAGGGTGTTTGTACCAGCACGGTCTGCTCCACACACTGAAGTGACATAGGTCCTGCTGGTAAAACCTCTGCTCTCATCAGTGTTATGTATGGGAGCAGAGGCCTGAAGACGGACAAAGACAGCTCCATGGCCCAAGAAAAGAAGGAGGAGGAGGAGGCAAATAAGGGTGAGAAGAAGGAAGAGAAAAAGGAGGACGAAGATTGGATGTCTGATGTCTCCAGCATTACCAATCTTCGGTGCACCAAAGCAGACACGCACCCCAGAATTCACTACAGCCTCTCTGTGGGCACATCACTTGCCTTGACCCTCTGTGCACACCCCATGGGAGCAGGACCAAAGCCCCCTATTCCTACCCTCTCCTGATTCCCCTTAATCCCATCTCACCCCATCCGCTGGCCTCACAAAACAGCAGGAGTCTTATTGAATCCTGCTACCCACCACCAGTGGCAGAGCTTCAGCAGGTCCCAGCAGCATCTGCAGCAGCACATACTGCTGCCCAAACCAAGGGCTGTGAGACGTCACCGCTGCAGGGAGAAATACTGTTTCACATAGACCTGGGGTCACACCAAAGAAGTCACTGAGAAAATCAAACAGCCACCAAAGGCATCTCCTGCAGCACCTAAGCAAGAGGGCACTCCTTACTTCCCTTCCCTGAGTCCAAAACTGACTATTGCACCACTAGAAATTGCAACCTGCCTCCTTCTTCTATGCTTCCTCAACCTCTGAGACACCCCTTTCCTCAAAACCCCTACATGACAACTGCTTGTCCTAAAGACACAAAAGAAAAAGAAGGGACTGGCTCAGCTTCTCCCAGAGCCAAGCATCTTTGGACCAGCTGTGGCATCTCCTATCCCATTGCATCTCTTCCCACACATGTACCTTTGGAGGGCTCTCCAACAGCTGACAAAAAGCCACCAGGCTTTGCTGCTTCACCCAACACCTATAGTAACTGGGACAACTGATGGAAGCAGAACACAGAGCCCTGAGAAGATGCTCAATGTGATTTCTTGGTGTTTGCTAATGACCACCTGCTTCAGAGAACTGGGGCCCAGACCTGTGTCTGAACCCAGCTCTTACCAAGGAAAACAGCAGCATCCACTTGCCCAAATCAGACCCTGCCCCAGGGCAGGGGATGAAGATTGCAAAGCTGAAGCCTTTGGGCAGGCTGTGCTCATTTGCTCAGAGCTGCCAAATCAGGCTAAATTCAGCTGTGCCGTCAGCAGCTGTTGTATTGCTGTTAGCTCACCTTCTGCTCACAGGGGCTGGGGAAGCATTTGTGCTAAATAGCAGATCAGTTCCCAGGAGCTGCTAAAACATACTAGGAATTTCTGGCCAAAGCCTTGTAGGCTTTTAGAGCTTTGTTCACAATTGGAGTTGCAAACACAGGACCAAGGCTCATACAGGATTTAACGATGGATCTGTACAATTCCATCCATTTAATCAGCAGATCTTCTTGCCTCAGGACACGAGGGTTAGGTGGGCTTAAGGCAGGACTCAAACTCCTGGATGGTTACCAAAATACATGGAAACCACATGTGGCTCAGGACATTCCGTGCTTCCAATCACCAGCAGCTAGGAGAGCATCACTACAACCCTGCCTGGCCCCTGGGCTCTGTGCTGTGCTGGCAGTTGTTGAACAGCTTTGGTTCTCACCATGCTTGAAAAGCACTGCTTTGGGGGTAGGTTTCCCCTTAGGTGAAGCACAAACCCACAAACCCTCTGAGGCTGGGAAGCGTGCAGTGGCACTGGAGAGCCAGGGTGCCCTCAGCAAGGGTCCCAACCTGCTCTCTTCGAAGGCATCACTGAAAGCAACTTGGGCTTCACACTGTGGGAAACAATGGGTGACGACAGCTTTATTGTTTCTGCTGATGAGGAAGGAGGAGAACCACCACCTTCTCGCGTGGGAGCAGCACTGAAGGGGGAGAAGCAACCTGCTAGACAGATGACTCATTTCCATCGCCACCTCCTCCTCCAGTGCCAAGTGTCCTCAAAAAAAAGAACGGGAGACAACCCTTCTCCATCAGGCTTCCTCTTTGCCTGCAGAGAAAGAGGGAGAAAAAAACCCAAACACACAAAATAAAGCCCCATAGACAAAAAAACAAGGATGCAGCCAGAACCCCATCCCTGCAGCCACAAAGAATGCGTGATGCTCCCCAGATTCAGCACTGACAGAGCAAAAGCTCTCTGAGCATCTCCTGCACCCATCAGCATCACCCTTGGGTTCAGATTCAAACTACATCAGCAGCCACCTATGAATGCGATTTCCCAGCCCAAGGTTTCTCCACAGCAGTATCTAAAACCAAGAGGACAGGAGGACAACCCTGCTCATGCTTCAGCCCCTCAAAACAAGCTCTGTGGAAGCAAGGACTATAGCAGCCCCCAATATCTGCTCCGTGCCGTGATGCATCTCCAGCTGCTGTCTACTTCTCATGAGGAAAATCAACGTCCTCATTACCAAAACTTCTAGGAGAGGCAAGAGGGAACAGCACACATCTCTCAGGGGCTCAACCACTCTCTCCCACTATGGCAGAGGAGTGATGGACAGCTCACGTCCATCCCAAATTCCCTTCCAGATATGCTGCAGCTTAGCCAGATTGATGCTTGTCTCACCTTGTAGCTCCAAGCCACCGAGCACAGACCTGACCATACAGGCAGAAAGCTCCTGGAAAGCCGAGGCTGCCCTCACCACTTCCACCTGCATCTTGTAACCAAGCAACTTAAAGCCAGGTAGGAAAAGACATGAATCATTCCAACCTACTTACAACTGGCAGGACACACACCATTGGCCCTACCATCTCTCTGTGTGATGTGTGACTATTTCAGACAATTAATTAAGATGCTCTTCATTAGGTGTCTATGCTGCACGTCTGGGAGACAGAGGTAGGAAGCTGTGCAATTGTGGTGCTGTGTTTTTATTGACCAGCACACAGGATCCATCAACAGCCACCATGGAAAAGAAAACCTATATGTACAGAGTGGGGAGTATTTTCTTCTGTCAAGTATCAACCTGTTTTGAAAGTCTTCCTACCTACAGGATACCTCAATATCCCCTGTCAGCAGCAACAAGAAAAGACTCAGGAGTTTCACTAAAAGGGAGTTTTGCTGGGGAAAAAAATGATGGAAGTAGAGGAAAAACAAACAATCAAATGGAAAACATTGAATAAAATCAGGATGCAACAGTTCAAAGCCTGTGTGGTTGTTGGTCTAAGTAAGCTTAGCTGCTTTAATCTGAGCCCTCATCTCCATTTCATAAGATGCCCATCACTCTGCTCACAATGTACACAGTACATTTATTACGCAGCCAGTGAGCAAATGGTAAAGGAGTATTTTAATCAGATTTTAGCAAAATTCAGGTCCATGCACCCTGAGTGGGGGAGTAGGGTAAACACCAGGAAGGAAGGTTTAATGTGCCTTTCCATCCCACTAACTTCAGGTTTGCTATGAGAATAAGCAGCACTCACCCTGCTCCAGCTTAGACAGCACCAATGTGTCCCCACATCCCTACCACTGCATCCATCCCAGCAGAGTAGTGTCCATCATTAGAAGGGTTCCTGCCAAGGGGAAGCCTTCTCCTGCAGCTCCCTACTATCACCCCACTCTCAAAGCCAACCCTCTCCCACCACTGCAGCTTGTCCCCAAAACTTAATCCTCCTTTTCCTCACTATTATTCCATCCTAATGAAGGTGTTTGGAAATGGTGAATAAGGGAAAGTGGAGGAGGAGCCTCCCCTTTCCAGAGGGACTGATTAATGAAAGGTTTTTCTATTATCAGGTTATTGCTCCCCATTTTTCTTAATTGAGGCGGTGCACCTCCATCCTCTAAACTTCAAGGATGACAATAATTAGCACAGCTAGTCATTATTACTGTCATCATCCCTTCCCTTCAGGAAGTACAAGATCTAACATACCAGCAATGAATATGAAAAGCGGCTTTGCAAGGCACATGCTCACAGACTTCTTGAGCCGCCCTGCGCTCTTGTAATGAGCGGATTAGCACGGAATACATATGTGGCCCTTTAAAAGAGAGTATTTATTAAAAATACATCAATATATCACTGCTGGGGCACACATGCAGCTTATTAACAAGAGACACCCCTCCTGAGCTGGCTTTTGTCAGCAGCAAGCAGAGCTGTGGAGATAAACAGCAGCTCCCATAACTAAGGGTAGCCCTTGCATTAGTGCCGGTTGCTGTCACAGCAACCTATTGCTAGCCACAGGGCCAGGAGGGCCAAGACAGCGGCAAAGGCTGATCATGAAATGTGGGTTTAGATACTAAAAGATGAGCCCCAACACAGACCTTAAGCAAAAAGGTAGGGAAAAAAAATTGTGCTTAGATTTAGCCACTCTTGTACAATGTTGACTTCAAATTAGAAACTAGCACTCCTATTCTTAAGGGTTAGATAGATGTATACATGATACATAGGTGTATATATAGTATATATGTGTATATATATCCAATTAGAGCCCCAGCTGGCACAAGAGGTGCTAAACACACAGTCACAGGGGAAGCCTCTCCTGGTCTCGGTCTCATAGGATTCATCCTTTTACTCAGCCATAAGGGATGAAATTGCTTTGGCTTCCAAAAAGAGCCAAGACACTGGTTACACAACCCTGCAAACACAGGCTTGCCAAAAAACGTCAAATATAGCAAAATTTATGACAAACTTGCCCTGACCAGCAACAGCAGGAATCCCAGAGCAAAGAAAACTTTGGGAACAGTTTGTCTTTCTGCCTGTACAGCCCCAAGCACCTGGCAGCAACACCAATGTGCGTGTTGAAAATACACCTGTGCACTGCAGAGCTCTTCAAAAGACATCTCTCGTCAAGCAGGCAGAGAGCCAGGCCTGGAGCACTCTGCTGCACATGGCACAGGGACACGGCTCAAAGCCATGCAGCCCCCAGCATCAGCACAGAGCCCAACCACCAGGCTGGACAGAGCCTTGGGTGGCATGGTTTAGTGTAAGGTGTCCTTGCCCATGGCAGGGGGGTTGGAACTGGATGATCTTAAGGTCCTTTCTAACCCTAACTATTCTGTGATTCTATGTGTAGATATATATATACATAATATATAAAATACGTAATAAATCAAATATACGCATATATATATGCACATATATAGAAGTTTCTGCTCGCTGAGAGTCCCATTTTCAGGCCTTTTCCCTACAAAAACTTATGGAAGAGAGGAACTGGGTTATCCACATACACGAACAGCAGGCTGCTCTTGCTGTTGTTCCCTGTTGGGTTTAAATACACTTTGAAAGAAGAGAGGTATCAGTTTCTCCTTATTCCAGCTGGGGAAACTGAAGCTCTGAGTCACAAAATGCCTTGCTGGGTTGGGAATGAGGACTGAGCCACTGCTGTCAGTGCAGCCTGCAGGTCGCACAGTTTCCTTAATCCAAGACTATCACTCCACAACAGGAGCCCAAGAGCTAAGGATTTAGGACAAACTGGAGTCAAAGTCCTGCTGTGCATGGCTTTATAAAACCTGGGATCAAGGATATAGACCCAGGCATTTGCAAAACTATTTCACTTCAATGTCTAGCAACTGGTAGAAGGCTGGTGGTCCCATTCAGACTTGCTGAAGATCCAGTGGGGATGCAGCACTTGTTTCGGCTGCTGCGCTTCCTCAGCCTGTTTACAACTGCATCCACTGAATTAATAATGACCAGCCAGGACTGGCACTGCTGATCTGAACCCACTCCCTCTGCTCCTGAAATATTTATTGTTTTTAAAGGATTAACCCAGCGCCCAATGCAGCAGTTGTTTTCAACAGGGTTGGATTAGGACAAGCCTATTTGCTTAAGCAAGGTATCAAGGCTTCAAGGATGGTCCCAGACAGCATTAGCTTACCACAGGAACACAACTGGCTCTGTATACAAACTTTGAAATGGTCTTGGGCTATTTCCTTCCTCTGCTTTAAGCTTGGTTGAGGTGGTGACGTATGTTTTGTCCAAATAGGTCCTGCTAGAACAGGGGGCATGCAGAGCAACATAAAAGCAACTGCTATTGCCCAAGCACGCAGGTTGTGAGCCCTGCTATTGCATCAGAAGAAGGGTAAAGATCTGGGCCTTGCTCTTGCAGGGCAAGAACATGGATCAGTGCAAAAAGGAAGAATTAAAAAATATACATAAACCTTCAGGAGCATGGAACGGGCCCTGCTTGAGGGCCTGCCTTTCCTCTCAGTTTAATTAGCTCCTCAACAACGAAGAGCCAGCTTCCCAGGAGCCTGAAGATGTATTTTTAGGTGCAACTGCTCCAAAAATAGAAGCATCCCCACAGGAAGCCGAAAACAGCATTGAGGAGCCATGTGAAGGTTGCACTGTGAATGCACGAGCTGAAAGCACAAGCTGCACTCAAGCCAATCGAGGGGAGGTCAGGACAGGCTCCCTTCGAGCAGGGACCTCAGCACCTTCCCAAGCACACACCTGCATAGATGAAACCATGGAAATAAAACCATCAAAACAAACAAAAATAAACCCAGTCCTTTGTACAGATCCATGCCACTGCACACCCCATCCATCCCAACAGCACCACAGGTTCTCTCAGACATGTACTGAAGCAGTCTGCTGACACACAATAGGCAGGGGCTGCCTGGCAAAGACTGGGGCATCAGGACTTCCCTTGTCCACATGAATGATGGAGGTGGGCTTGAAGAGGAAAATGCTCATGGCTGTCAGGAAGACAAGTTTCAGGGATGGGGGGAAGCTCCAAACATCCATGAGGCTGGCATGATTTCTTTCCCAGCTGTGAGAACAGGAATGCCCGCAGCACCAGCCCCTCTCAAGGGTTTTGTCACTGGTTTGGCTGGGAATGAGAAGTGGGTTTTGGAAGGGGAAGCACCACAGGCAACCTCCCCCAGCAACCACCCAAGCAAGTCTTGGGGTTCCCGAGGGTCTTCCACATACACATAGGAAGCACCCCCAAGGCTTTCATGACCCAGATGAAGCTGACTAGCTGAGGCCACCTCTTGGTCTCTAGTCCTGCCCCCAGGCAGGCAGAGCTCTCAGCGAAAGCAGCATGATCTGTTCCCTAAGGAAGTCACTTCAGGCTTATCTTAAGCAAGTCTGGGAGAGAACACACCATGAAGACACTTGGATAACCCTCCCTCCAAGAAGTGCCCCTCGATCACCATTCCCCATCCCTGGCCACTGTGACATGGGAGCCACAGGGATTTATCAGACCAAGCTAAATCTCCATAAGCAGATGAAAGCAAGTGTCCTGGGTTCAGCAGTAGCAGACATTTTTTTCTCCTTCTTAGTAGCTGGTGCAGTGCTGTGTTTTTTGACTTTCGGCCTGGGAACAGCGCTGATAACACCGATGTTTTTAGTTATTGCTCAAATGTTTGGTCTGACCAAGGACTTTGTGGGTCTCGTGCTCTGCCAGGGAGGAGGGGAAGCCAGGAGGAAGCAGAGACAGGACACCTGACCCAAACTAGTCAGAGGTATTCCATACCACAGCATGTCATGCCCGGGATGTAACTGGCAGTTACCCGGGAGGGGTGGCTCACTGCTCAGTCGGGCTGGTTTTCGATGGGTGGTATTGTATTCTCTTCCCTTATCATTATTGTTATTATTAGTAGCAGCAGCGGTTTGTGTTACACCTTAGTTACTGGGCTGTTCTTATCTCAACCCATGGGAGTTGCATTCTTTACATTCTCCTCCCCATCCCTCCGGGAGTAGAGGGAGTGGGGGAGGAAAAGGCAGGGGAGGGAGTGGACTGCGTGGCTAACTTAACGACAGGGTTTAAGCCACGACAAAAATCTTTTTAATGAAGCATAACTAGGTTGTGATTAAGGCTTATTCTGTCTAAATATTGACTTGGATAACATGATCTCAGGACGAACAGACTGTAACCCATGAATCTGGCATCAAATTCAAGGAGGTTAACAGGAAAGATGAATTTTCTGCTTGTCTGAAGAGATTTGACATAGCCAAGGCAACAGTCAGAGACTTCTCAGTATTTATGAAAGCAGTCAGAGAATTTTGAAGAGTCTGTAGCTTTCTTGTTCCACTGGACTGTTGAAAGCTTAGGATAAAAATAGCTCTGTATTCTCTCTGGTTACCACAAAGATAGGAACAGAGTGGCGGGAAATTCTGTACAACAACCCCATTGTCTTGGAGCAAAGACTACCTGAGGAGCCTTGCAACCCCTACTGAAGTATAGCTGCTGGGTATTTGACCTGCAGCTGCAGGTAAAATAAGAATAAATCAGGCATATGGACATTAATCCTGGCCTAAACAATCCAGAAGAGGGGCAGATTGACTGGTTTTGGGGGAAAGAGAAGGGTAATTAGAGCAAAGGGTGTTTGGAAATTTAGCTTAAAAACAAAAAATAAATTGTCGTGCACATAGTTGGTCTTCTGCCAGAATGTACACTGTGATATTTTCTCTCTCATTGCAAAAGTACAGATTTGCGTTTCATTAATAAATGAGCTTCGTTATCAAGAAGGGTCCTGTTGTGAGGGAAGGTGTTTAAAAGACTTTTGGTTTAGATATTGTTATACACATTGCAGTCAGAGACCCTTTTGCAAAAGGGATCCTAAGAAGGAGTAAAATGACTGCTACTGCTGAACCCAGGACATCACCACAGGTA
>JBCJKH010046677.1:64979-79020 GCA_039877255.1 Loriculus beryllinus | reverse complement strand
CCCCCCCCCCCCCCCCCCCCCCCCCCCCCCCCCCCCCCCCCCCCCCCCCCCCCCCCCCCCACCAAAAAAAAGAAAAAAGGAAAAAGAAAGAACGTCTTAAAATTCTTCCTAAGAAAAGCGAATCTTCACTGTACTGTGCTTTTATTAGAATGCCTCGTGCTTTTTTCTTGCTCTCTCTCCCTGACACAGTAAGTTATGCTCAAGCTAACTGTGACACTTTGTCAGGGCACCACATTGTTCGTCTCCCAGACAGCTCCCTTCCAATTTTGGCACATGGCTCAGAGCTCCAGTGGAAAGTGTGACAGCATCTCCAAAGGCTGAGGACACTCACAGTCCTGATGGTGATTAAAAACCACCTGCACCAGGATTCAGCACACTTGCTTACCCAAAATCAAGGGAAAACTCACAAGTGTCAAACCTTTTCATGACAAAGCTGTTCTTCCTACTCTTCCTGTTTGGCTTCCTACTAGCCAAAATGTTTTTAGATAGTTTTTAGATGTTTTTCTAGATAATTATTGCCATTTAATGGGACCTACATTGTCACAGCAGTGATATGAAACCTTGCAATGGCATCATTCCTGTCCTGTGGTACCTCAGTCAGAGATGAGACAGACTAAAGCAGAAGACAAGTACAATCCACATTTTATAGGAGGTATGGGAAGGCATACTGCAGACTCAATCCATGCCTCACCAATGCAGACCCTCACCAAGGGTCTTACCCTTGGAGAATCCATGGACCTGGTGTGCCCCCAGTGCTGATTGCACCTGATGTTACCAATAGATAATCTTAGTTTGTCTAGAAGAAAAGTCATGAATTGCATGTCCTGCCAAATACTACCCATAGGCCTGCCAGCAAATGCACAACTGGATTTTTGCTATGGCTTTGATCAAAATCACATGTCATTTTCTTATACTTCTTCCTTTCGTTTTCATCAGCCAGTAGGATTTTTGAAACCCCAAGTAATCCTATGGAGAAGCATAAATTCAGTCACAGGTTAAGATTTGCTCTTCAGTTTCTTACGGGTTTCCCAAATCATGTTAACAAGAGGTTAATTAGCCCCTCCTTATTCCAGTTTACTCCTCTGCACGAGGCACAGGATGCATCTAACACTTCTCTTCTTAAAACAGAGTATTACTTACCCTTTCTTCATGATATAGGAATAGGCAGTTTAGTAAGAATACTAATGATCCTAACTATTCTATGATCCTGACTAACACTCTGGAGAAAGCAATATGACTCCCAACTGCAAAGCTCAAAATGATGAGCTACAGCCACCTACTTTAAAGACAGTTCATCACAGTCCAGCAAACTGCACATCCAGAATCCTCTAGAAATACCACACAAGGGTGAGGTTTTGAACACCTTTGCATCTAGTTTAATGATTCCAGTCCAGGACAAGGTTACTAAATTGATGAGTTCCTTCAGAAATCCGAATTCCAATTGTGAACATCAGGCTGAAATAGTATCTTTTCATGCACTCACAAGGACATCTTGGCAAATGGAAATACTGGCAAATGTTGCAGGTATGGAGAATAGAACATGAACACTTCTGTACTTCAGAGAATTTCCCATTCCAGGGATTCTGAAGTCTAAGGGGTACTACACTGAAGAGAGTGGAAAAGACACTGAAGAAAAGCAGGGAAATTGACTTTATCATACCTTGCTTGATGCCTACCACAACCATCTTATCCATCAAATGAAAACTGAGATTCACCCTCCCTCTGTAAGGACAAAGACCTTCTGTAATGTACAAAGACAGCAGATCCCAAAATCTGCAATGTTCTGATCAGCTCAGCTGTTGCTCACACACGTTACATGGAAAAGAGTCATATGGAGAACATCTACCAAGAAGGAAGACAATTTAACATGGTACTGAACTATTTGCCACTGTCACTTTAACACATCATTAACCTGCCTCAGTTGAGGAAAGATCAGTCTGAAGTAATGCACACATGGTTTATAAACAGATACAGACATAGCAAAAACCACTCACTACATTAGCATTCAAAATATTTTAGTAAGTGGGAAAAAGAAAATAAAAGATAACCCACTAACACCACAATAGAAAGATTGTCCCCAACACAAGTGTTACAAGCCCACAACATTAAAAGATAAAATTGCAATTAAAAGAAATTCTGGTGTTTTGAAGATGACAGCCACCCATACAGCAATGTTCCTAATTAAAGCCTTCTGCAAAGCCCACTGCTGCTACCTGCAAGCCCTCCACGAAGGAGACCGAAAGCCTTTTGCTGTCAGTCCAAGATTGGAGCTTTTCAGCTCCAAGCACCTTGCAGACTGCTGACCTGCCTCTCAAAGAAGATGCATAGGGAACAGGCTGATGGCAGTGGTGGGCAGATAAAGAGAACCATCACCTGAGGAGATACATACAAAATGGCCAGCAAGAGAATGCTCAGCCCAGAACAAATGAAAGAGCCAAAGGATCCACACTGCGATCAACACCTAGAAATCCCCAGGCAAAAGGCAGTGTACTGCAGGATGTACACTGGGAGATGCTGCCATGTAGCTCAGTGACTGGCCTTCATGCTGGGTGTGGATGGTAGCCACAGCACTCCAGGCTCAGCTAGCCAACACATGATGAAGGTATACCAGCTAACTTCAGCAACAGCCCTCTCTGCCCAGCTGCGGGGGGGTAATTCTGTCTACAGATGGGAATTTCCTTCCACAGATTCACCTACCCAGAGATTTTCACAAGAGGAACATTTTGATCAAAGGATAAGTTTCACTCCAAGAGCAGTTTTATGTAGGGCATACTGCTTTCTGTTAGAGGTGGCTGAGGCTGCCTTGCTGCCTCACAGAGCATTAGCAGTTCAGCAGCAGTGCAAGATGCCTTGCACTGCCCCAGCGATGTCCCTCACATATTGTCTAATGAATCACGAGCTGAAGACACTGAAAGGTTCAGTTTGTTCACTGAAATTCTCAACAACACACTCTTAGGTGTATGCTGATAGTAATGTTCTGACATATTTAAGTATGAATTAGTTTTCATTACAAAGTCTATGACAACTGCCAATTCTACCATTAGTAAATAACTCAAACAGATTATTAATGTAGGGGCAAATCAGTGTAGCTTAACAGATCCGTATCTGCTCAAGACTTACTCTCTATGGTTTTAAGTTGTTCCTCATGAGAAGTGAAGGTAAAGGTACCAGCGCACAGCTTCCCAGACAACAGCAGTGATCCAGTACATGCAGAATTAGGGTAACAGATGTAAAACTGTGGATGTTTCCTGGAAATCTTTTATGTGCCATCTTAGTTTCCTGCTCATTATCTGTTGTGCTGGTTTTGGCTATGATAGAGTTAATTTTTTTTTGTTACAATAGCTATATGGGGCTGTGTTTTGGATTTGTGCTGGACACATTGTTGATAACCCAACCATGCTTTTGTACATACACACGCCTGAGGCCCTTTCTGCTTCTCACACACCCCACCAAGTGAGTGGGCTGGGGGTACACATGGAGTTGGGAGGAGACACAGCTGGGTCGGTTGATCCCAACTGACCCAAGGGATTTCCCAGACCATTAGATATCACACTTAGCAATAAAAGGTGAGGGGAAAAAGAAGGAAGAGGTGGATGTTTGGGGTGGTGGTGTTTTGTCTTCCCAAGTAATTATTACATGCGACAAAGCCTTGCTCTCCTGGAGATGATGAAGCACCTGCTGACCGTAGGAAGGGGTGAATCAACCCCTTGTTTCGCTTTGCTGCCATGTGTGTCTTTTGCTTTGCCTTTAAACTGTCTTTATCTCAACTCATGAGTTCTCACAGGTAAGACTATACCTATTCTATATGAACGTGACTGAAGTAAGGTTTCCCATGCCTTACTTCAGGTTTTTCCTCATAGGAAAATCTTGAAAAAGCTGTAAAAGACTTCCTACTGGAAAGAAACCACCGGAAAAATCTTGAAGTAAAACTGACTTTCCAATAGGTCTGATGGCATAATGTGGCAGGATTTTAACAGCCGTAGTAACTCGGGAAACCTCCTACCTTAACTGATTTCCACAAACTATTTTAGTCAATCGCATTAAAAAAAGGGAGAAAAAAAATCCCAACAAGATTAAGAAAAAAAAAAAAAGGCAGGAAATTCATCATGTTGTGCATAATTTCTCTTTACTTGCCCAAAACCTAGGCCAAGTTGAAGCATAAAAGGAAATTAAGTACAGATATTTTTAGTACTTGTTTCCTAACCAGTCATTTCTGTGCTCTGTTTGCATGAGCAATTGAAGGTAAGAGGTTTATGTTCAGATGTCATGCTCCACTGAGATCATCTGTTAACTGCCATGAGACAGAAAGCAGTTTCAGAAGACAGAAAAAACAGTCATTTGAGAAGGTTTGCCTCTAGCAGAACTATCTTTTTTCCTACCTCAGTTACTACTTCCCCTAAGGCAGAACAAAGCAGAAACGCTGAAACATTTGCAACAAAACATGCAACTGCAAACATGCAACCGCTTGTAATTCAGTTTTATAAATGTGAAAATTATAAATGCCCAACAGGGAAGAATAAGCCTTGCTAGTTTATACTGTATAAGCAGAAAATCTTTGCAGAACAGCTCATTTTGCTCAGGATAGCAGTTCTGCTCACAGATCTGAACAAGCTGCAAGCTCAGATACATATAAGTCACCCAGCTGCAGAGGGTAATTCTGTCCAACCGCACATATAGATCAGAAGACAAAGTGGTTCACAGCCTTCATCAGGTGCCTGAAGTTGGATAGTGTAAACACTGCTCCTTATGCAAATGGTCAGGACAGATCTCAGAAACATCTACTATGGGCATCCTGAGTTTCAGTTTTAGCATGTTGCAGGCACAGAACAGAAATCAAAGTGAAATCAACTGCAAGGATCCCTCAGTATTTTTGCCAGTGAGGGGGCAGTTTCTGCCCTAGAAAAGCATCATGCCTCAGCAATAGTTGTGGTCATCACCTACTTTTCAAAGGAAAACCATGAAGAGCAGAATCTGGTGGATGAATTTGCCTGGGTAACAAGAGAATGAAGTCTTTCAGGCAACAGAAAGGGTCTACCTGGATAGATTGGGTCTCTCACAGCACTGCTTATACACAGACATCACACTGAAAACAGAAGGAAAGAATGAGACTGACAGAACAAAGCAATGCTTATATCTGGAAGTCAAGAGCATCCATTCAGACAGAACAGATGAGCCCTGGAGATGCTAAAGTTTTTCCACCAGAAGTCATATAAATCATCTCCTCACAGTGAAAGGCTGGGGTTAAATCTAGACAGAATTTGAGCCCATGACTACAAGTCAAGACCCCAAGAGTCTCTTACTCAAGTATTAAGCTCAGAAGACGGAGACACACTGGCAAAATGAATCTCAGAAGAATCCGTGAATACAGCCAGGTTTTACTATACCAGAAGTTTAAATGCCCACTGAAGAGACCAAAGCCTTCAATCTGCAAACTGAGAAAAGGGGATCCTGGAAGAGGGGTTCTGGGGAGTCTAACACCCAAACTGTTATGGGAGCTGGCCTAGCAATGCAGGAGAGAACCTCCTCCACTTTGGCAATTCCAGATCCTAAGGAAATGTGAAAGGACAGAGACACAAATTTAAAGCCATCACCTCTTCTGCAGATGGGAAATACTGAGTACTGTGGGCTGCCAATAGACTCATGTCTACTAACAGAGTGTGCACCAGAGGGGTTTTGATAGTCACTGCTCTCATCTCTCATGCGCACAGTGCATATTAATATACTTCATACATTTTCTTTGGCAAGTTTAATGGAAACAGAGGCTTTCAATGAAAAGGCTGAGCCAAAACTCACAAATACCCAGTTATACTGTCTCTGCACTCTCTTATTTCCCCCTGCCCTCTTTACCATCCCCACCTCCCCAAGAAAAAAATAAATTAATATACATATAAAAAAAGAGCGCATTTAAGTGCTGTTTTTTCCATTTGACTCACGTAGAAGGTGAGCTGATCTGTACTGAGAAGTTCTATATTGGTTCTTCTTATTTCTTCAGAGACCAAAAAGGGAAGGAATAGAAAACAGCCTCTTCAAATGAAATATGCCCTTGTCAAAACAATTTAACAAATGGAAAAGGCATGCCCATTATGCTAGTTTTCCAGAAGTTCATCAACCTCACTGTTAAATGTTAGCATGTAAAAAACATTACTCTATTTGTTCTTTATGGTTTGTTCCCAAGATCAAAGTGCTGTGGCCTGGAGAGTGTTTGACATCCAAGAAACACTCATTGCTGCAATATTGTCTGTAGTGTCTTTTGTTAGTTTTGTTTCTTTATAAGGCTTTGAAGAACAGCAGTCAACACTTGTAGCACACTGGCATCTCATCAAATGCCAAACTCATCCTTTTAGAGCACATGGGAGGAGATCATTTTTATAACTCTTATTATGGTTTTCTCCTTTCATTAGGTCCTCTGATAGAAGTCACTGGAAATTGTCTTGCATCCCAATCTCCTTTCACTTGCAAGAGATTTGTCCAACAGTGAAGTCAATGCTATTCATCCTTCATTTAAAAGAGGCGTTAGAGCCTTATATAGATAAATGCAGCAGTTTGTTTTAGACAAATCTATAAATCATTATAGGCTTTGTTTTGGGTTTGTTTTGTTGGGGTTTTTTTTTTTCTAATACAGTTTGTTGTCCAACATAATTTTTTTCAGTAGTTTTTATTTAGCTCCTATCAGATGGTGGATGATACTCAAAGGGATGAAAATGTGTCATAACATAAAACTGCTTTATTTAACCAAACCAGTTTAAGTGACTGAATTAGTTTACACAACTGCTTCAGTAGAAAAATTTCAACACCTATGGCTCAGAGTTTCATTAGAGCTCAGTTAGCTAAGCTAATGGGATCTAAAAAGAGAGACCGACCTCTGTAGGTGCTCAGGGCCATAGCCCTAGTATGATCACCTGTTCAGGGAGTCTAATCCCTGGCTCTCCAGAGCAGCCTTGTTACAGATAATCTCTTCTATAAATTTACTTCCATTATATTTTCTGCTCCCACAGACTGTTTGTTCCAAGCTCAACAAGTTTCAACAGTTAGAAACTTGTCTTTTCAACAAGTTTCAACAGTTAGAAACTTGTCTCTTATCCCCAACCAAAATGTACTCTTGGCCAGTTGATACCTCTCTGTTCCTCTGCCAACACTGCCTTTCAGCTTAAGAAGTTATTTTCTGCCATGATGTTTTTAAAGACAAAAAAGGTTTTTTGCCTTGCTAAGCTAAACAAGGAACCTTTTCTAGCCTCTACTGGTAGAACAAATTCTCCATCCCCTGATCATCTCTATAGCCTTGTCTACTTCAGTTTCAAGTCATCTTTCTTGAACACTATTAGTCAAAAACATTTGCTGTCCTCAACATCATCCAACTCTTTCCTTGCCCTATCTCAAACTCCCTTTATATTGCTGATGAGTCTGAGCTTTGTGCCACTGATTAAACAGTTTAGGCAGAAGCAGTTCCCCGTGTGAACGGCGCAGAACATGATTAACCCACATTCGTAATGAAATGCACTGGGAGATGACAACTGAATCCAGGTAGGTCCAAGGAGCAGGGATATTCTCACCAAGAAGAGGGCATGTTGCCAAAGCAACATACAGGTTAAACAGTATTTTTAATGTTAAGGTCCAGGAGAAAAAGACAAACGCTAAATATGTTAAGAAAGAAACTGAAGAAAATCTGGATTCGCAGGAAGAAAAACTCTTGAAGAACTTTTGGGAACAGAAACTGTCAGGGGAAGGGAGAGGACAGGAAACCAATGACATGCTAAATCAAAAAATGATATAATTTCTTCTCACCATCAAATTTACCACTAATCAATTAATTACGTTTGAAACATGTTGTCCACTCACCTACTAAAAAAGCTCTGATCTACTAAATATGCATGTTATATTCTTTCAAGCAGAATTCCCAGAACATACTCATGTTTTAAAACTGCTTCCTAGAACAATGACAAAAGAGACTTCCTCACAAAAGCTAACAGCACCAGAAGCCTACAACACTTTCTCAAATAAACTGCAGGCAAACAATCAAGAGAGTCCCTTGTCTGCTATGGGGCCTCAATCTTCCAGCTGAACACCAGAGAGCTCAGAGCTGCATCCAAGCTTTTACTGTGGTAGAGCTTGCTATGGTGATGTACTCACACTAGCTGCAAAGAGATGGTTCTTGTCTCCCCAAAGAATAACCCATTCCCAGCCAAAGAAGTATTAATACCAAGAGAACAGAAGAGAAATGATATAGCTGCTTTCTCCCTTTAAGGTAACTTGCCTAGTAATTATGAACTTAACATTTCATGCGTATGAAGTGCTTTCCGGGTTGTAGTCCTCTGCAGTCAAATAAAGACATGAAAATAACCTTCCTTTTCTGTTACTAAATGTTAAACTCATCCAGATGGGACAACATCAAGTGCACACACAGATGAAACAAATACATGTTTCAGATAATCACATGCAATATGTATTTAAGACACAGATTTATATATTTGAATTCTACATAGCATTTTTCCTATATTCCGTAGGAATATAATATTCTATGAAATATAATGCGTAATGTAATTAATGTATAAATGTAAATGCCATTTAATTTAATTTAATAATTAACCCAATATTTCTATAGAGGTAAACACTTTTCAGGAGACATTCATACTACATTTGGACTGCTCTTTGCACAGTTTTCTGCATTTTTAAAATGTCATTATGAATAAACAATGAGATGCTGAAAGAATGAATGAAAAAGTTTATACTCCAAGGTGTTAAGTGCAGCAGAGTCAGGAACAAGCTAACGAGAGCCCATTCTAACATTTACATTCTAGTAATAGCAGTATATAGCATTAAAAACTGCAAGTAAAAACAACTATGAGAACATAAGTAACAACTCATCTAGAAAAACAGAAGAACATGAAGGTTTTAGAACTCATGTTTCACAAAGCATTGCATACATTAAACTAACTACCTGCTAGTTTTGAAAATACTGAGCCAAAAAAAAAAAATCAAAG
Source organism: Loriculus beryllinus (assembly GCA_039877255.1). Lineage (NCBI taxonomy): Eukaryota > Metazoa > Chordata > Aves > Psittaciformes > Psittacidae > Loriculus > Loriculus beryllinus. The sequence continues at coordinate 70,042 of JBCJKH010046677.1, read as the reverse complement.
AGTAAACTCTCAATGATTTCTTAGAAGGCAGCATTTTACCTAGAAAATATAATAGTCTAGGCAAAACCTCCACTTTCCCTTACAAGACAGAACATTGCTTGCTTAGCAGTTTGTTACCTGAAATCCCCTTTTACCTCCATTTTGCAGGCAAACAGCATGAATTCCTTTCCGGTACTGAATGACACTGCCCATAACTTGGCTGAAATCCAGGAAGTCCCCACACTTTTGCCCAGACAGCATAGCCTGGACTTGCTCATCTTCTGCTGTCCAGCTGCAGCCAAAAAGAACCACTGCTCCTGTTCTGCATCCCCACTTTATCTCAAACTGCTTGCTGCAGTCCAACAAAGCCTACTACATCCACTGCAACACCTTCCCTCAATTTTATCAGTTACTGTCAAAGCATTGAAAACACCTAAAACACATCTACTGCAGAAAAATCATCTTAAACACACAGTCCACTCTAATTCTTCCAAACACTGCCAGTAAAACATCTCAAATGCCCACATTTTCATAGTGATCTGTCCCCCATCGGTGACAATCCCATTCTCTAACCAGTTCAACATCACCACAAATGGAGGAGCAAACCATGGGTACGAAGAAGACTGAGATAGTCAAACATAAAACAGCCATTCAAAAAGTAATTCCGCCAAAATATCATGTAAATATACACAAGAATTATAAAAGGTCAAATACCAGATTAAGATGAAATAAAATAAATGCTGACATTTGTATAACATTATGCTCACAAAAAAAACATTCCAGTAGAATTCTCTTTCATGTCTCTTTTCTCTTGCACAGTTCGAAGTGCAAAAAACAACCCACGGAAATAAAGTAGAGAGGGAGAAGATATAATCAAAATTAATCAGTGACCTGAAATAATCTGATTTGATGTCTAGACCTCATCACTGCACTCATGTAGTCTGACTTCCACACACAACACAGACTGCCACATTCTACCCAGAAGCTCCAGAATTTAATCAACATCTTTAAAGGACTCTGCTGAAAAGCCTTACAGCCTGGAAGGTCTAAGCAACACATCAAAACAAGCCATTCCATTTCCCTGATTGCAATTACAACCAACACTAGTGAATTTTATCTGCAAACAGGCTCTTTAAAACAAAAAAAGCAATGCAAAGCTAATGATCCGAATCTCGCTCACTGACGTATGACTTGCAGTTTCATTCAGAACTTAAAGACTGATCAACAGTCACAAGTTACAAATTTCAGATCTTTGGGTGAATGCCTACCTTTATTCTTTTTTCTTCTTCTTTTGCCTTTTCATGAATCCGTATTCAAAAGTGACACATTTGTTCAGTTCAGGGAGATTCTTCTCTCTGGAGGGGAAATAATTTTTATCAGTAAGACTCCCTGGTGATCAGGTAGACTTGGAACTGCTGTTAATCAGCCTTTTTGACATGGCAGCTTGAATAGCACTTCCCATGATGCTTTGTGTGCCTACCTTAATTCTTTCCTTTTGAACTCACCATGACTTATAGGTGTCTTTTTTTCCCTTTTGTGTGTCTGAAGTTATCCCTCTATTAACTTTAATTGGAAAGGTACCTTTTGTTCCCCTAGAGTAGTCATATACTAACCACTGAACTCCCTAGGCTCAAATTTCTGGGGTAGCAAGAGTTCAGTTTTCTGATAACTTAAAAAAAAAAAAAAAAAGGAAAATCCCAGCAAAAATATTTGATGTCTTTATTATTGCTAATAAAATAAGTGATATTTACACTGAAGATGAACTGTTGCATCCATTTATATCGGCAAATACAGAGGCTTCCACTGCACGTTGAGGTGAGCTCAAAAGGAAAGAATTAAGGGCAAATACACAGAACATCACAGAATCCTGACCCGTGCCATTCACAGCCTGCAGTGAAATGCATGCTGCTAAAAAGAAATAAATAAATAGGCATTTTCTGAGGCACTGCTAGGAATTTAAGTTCTTTCATAGAAACAGAAGCCAAACCTTGTTTCCTATAGACTTGTGCCTTCTCCCAAACTCAACTCACCTGCCCCACAGCACCAGTATTGCCAAGAAGGAGGATACACTCTAACTAACCTGCACCTCACTGCATTCCAGTTAGCCATGCAGGCCACCTGCATGGGGCAGTTATCAACCACAACATGGAGCAACTGAGTTCCCACCTGTAGCTCAGCATTTGCTCTCATTTGGGAGCTCTCCCCTCTCTCCAGGCCTTTTACACTAAATTTGTCAGAGCTCCTGAGACTTTTGCAGCTCTTCCAGGTCTAGAAGAAGCTGCACAGAAGCCCTAAGCTCTTATGAAGGGACAGGCTCATGTGTGCTTTGGATACAACACATTTCTTGTAGAAAGCTAACCAAAAGTACGGTATCCTTAGGGTCTTTTGTTGTACATTGAAGAAAGTTGGTCACATCTATTTGACAGTCTGATCACAGTCAAATAAAATGCTAAAGAAAAAAAAGATGTAACACATTGGGCTTCAAATCAGAAGCTAGATTTGAACCTTCCCAGAAAGCCGAGTCTCATCACCTTCATGCTGTTCAGCTGTATTTATCCAAAGAAAGTGACCTAAAATTAATTTTTCCTTGATTTCCTTTGTACCAGAAGAGGAACTTAAGACTATGGAGGGGCCAGGGCAGAAATACATCCACTTCTCTTGCCCCATACCTCAGCTATAATAATATGTGAGGTATATGTATATATGTAATATAGGTGAAGTATATATGTATAATATGAGGTATACGTATATACATAATATGCCTCAGGTGTAAGGGCAGCTGTTATCCTCTCAGTACTGACAGATTAAAATAAATGCTTCAATAGTGTATCAAGGATTAGCACATGGTCAATGGCACACACCTATAGTTTTAGAGATAACCCCTTTTTTTTTTTGCACAGGGTATCTGGAGCCCTTTATAGTTTTAAAGCACTCATCTAAAAGCACCTGGGATTAGTATTAATGCTTCAAGTTTTGAGCAAGCTATTGGCCCGGTGTCATACTCCTTTATACCTTTATATATTTATATATTGCTCCATCCCTGGCAGTGTTCAAGGCCAGGCTGGAAGAAGCCTTGGGTGGCACGGTTTAGTGTGAGGTGTCCCTGCCCATGGCAGGGGGGGTTGGAACTTAAGGTTGGATCTTAAGGTCCTTTCCAACCCTAACTATTCTATGATTCTATATAGGAGAAAATCAAATTCACAGTATTCAGTACAAGCTCTTTTCATACACCTCATGAGTGACAGAGAGAAATCAACGTGCTCTGTACAGGCCACCTCCTTTCTCAACCACAATGAAGTAACTCATTCATCCTACCCTCCTGAGCAACATCTCCCTAAGGTACAGGTAGATGTGACTGAGGTTTCTATGTGCAGTGCTGACCAGATTAAATATATAACCACACTTTTAATCATCGAATGGTTTGGTTTGGAAAGGACCTTAAAGCTCATCCAATTCCACCCCCTGCCACGGCATGGACACCTTCCACCAGAGCAGGTTGCTCTGAGCCATATCCAACCTGGCCTTGAATGACCACAGCCTAAAACCCAGATAAAATTTAAGTAAGTTTTCCAATGGTCTAATTCAGCATGTGAAACAACCTGCACTTCTGATTCCTGCCTTATATTTCTCCCCTCCCCTTTTAGCATGGGCCATATGTTACAAACTCAAGGTGTACCCTCCTAAGTGAGGGTTTATTTACCAGATATGTGACTCATATATTATCATTTAAGCACTTCAAGCAAAAAGACCGAGAGAGCACTACTATGTGAACTGACCTGGTGAAAGGCAATGGGTGAAACACCCTGCAGAGATAAATCCCTGTTTACCCACCTATACTACAGAGCAGGCAGCTGTTTGTTCACCGGGAGCCCAGAAACACCACAACCCTGACCCCAAAGTGACACCCTAGATGGAAAAACTGCTGCCGTACCGCTTCCTGAGGGCAAACCTGGCTTGTCCCATGCAGCAACACATCCCTACCCTAAGCCATGACTTACCAGGGCTATGTACCAGCTGTGTGGGACACAGTGCAGCTGTGGCTTCATTTCCCTGCTGGGAATGTGGTTGTTGACCACAGTTGGCTGCTAAGCACCCACCCAACCGTTGCCTCATTCTCCCTCCTCACAGAAGAGGGAGAAAATAAGATGGGAAAGCTTGGGGATCCTTATGGGCAAAAGGAGACTTGACTTGGGGAAAATCAATGTAATTTGTTGCCAATTAAAACACAGTAGTGGCGAGACAATAATTAAAACACCATCTCTTCCCCTCTCACCCCGGGGAAGGGGGTTTCGCCATTTTCTCAAGCTCACCTTCACTCGCATCTCCTCTACTCCAACCCCGAGGGGTTCAGGAAGATGCCAGGCTGTGGTGCTTCCTGCGGCTCCTGCTCTCTCTCCCGCTGCTCCCTCAGGATCTCTCCCCCCGTTCCCTCCGGCAGGAACCTCGGTGGATCCCCTCCTGCCGCTCTGCCCTCGGGGCTGGACTGGCCGGGCCGCTCGTCCCCTCAGCGCTCGCCGCCTGCCAGCTCCCGCCATTTCTCAGCCCGCAGGTGCCCCGCGGCTGGAACCGGATGGAACCGGACTGGGGCCGGACCGGGCTCGCCTCCTTGAGGGAGCTCGACGTACAGCACCTGGGCTCAGGGCAGGGCCAGGCTGAAGAGCAGCCTCATAGCCAGCACCTGTGTGGGGATATTGAATTCCTGGAGCTAGCACAAAGCCTGGGGAGCAGAGGGGTCCTGCCTCATGTACCCGCGGCACCCAGGCTGGCCGGTGGAAGATGTGGTTAGCCCGCTGACAGAAAGCAGCGCAGGGACAGGAATTGTGGTTCTTAGAATCAGCATCTATTTCCCTCCTTTCCTACCCAAAAAGGCAGTACGAACAGAGCTTTCCTTACCATAGAAACAAATTATTTTGGTGGGGGGAAAAACAACCCAATGTGTGGCAGCTTTCCCCTGTGTGATTCAACTCAGGGGAAGTCTCTGGAACAGCAGCCTTGCGAGGATTTTAGATTAGGAAGAAGTTCTTCCCTGTGAGGGTGCTGAGGCGCTGGCACAGGGTGCCCAGAGAAGCTGTGGCTGCCCCATC
>JBCJKH010046677.1:0-31376 GCA_039877255.1 Loriculus beryllinus | reverse complement strand
CAGTATTTTCCATTAGGAACCTGATGCAATTTCATACCAAACAGCAACTCCTGTCATTACTGCATACAGAAACACATTAGAAAGACTTCCCAACATGCAGCTCTCTCCTGGAAAAAAAAAAGTCAAATAAGGAATTGTTTAGTCTACACTTTGAGTAAAACCAGCAAAAAACACCAGTGAAAAAGCTTCTCCATGCTACAGAGCAAATTAGTGTTTAACAACATGCCCCAGAAACCTCCTCTGCCACACCAACACTGAAGGACCTCAGTAAGGCTTTGGTTCAGGTAAACCTCAAATAACAAAGTCGAATTTGAGTTCACCATGAGTCCTCAGCAGGAAAGCTCATTAGTATTAGAACCCACTTGGGTGCCGGCTCACTTTAGGAGCATTCTGCTATCTCAAAGCCTCAGGCTGAGTTTTGCACTCAGCAAGACTTTGCATTTGGCAAAGACCAAGAGAAAAGGGAAGTGGATTTGCCTTCTTGACCTGTTACCACTGGATGTCCAGTTTGGCCCAAGAGTCACAACATGTTAGTGCCAATGAACTCCAATTTCAACTGATTTTTAAGGGAATTTTAAAGCTGCTGCCCAATTCAGTCTAACATGGTACACATACAGAGGTTCCTTTCAGAAAAGGAAGACTTAAGTTGGTTTCTATACGCAGACACTCGTCATGAATTCATGAAACAACATACACCCAAGAAGGCATAATTCTGTACACAAAGTACCCCTGAATCAACAACGAATTCAGTCAGATGAATGAAAGATTTTAAGTTCCACAGAAGCCAAGTCTGCAGTCCATCTAAGGTGCTGAATTTAATCTCCCTGAAAAGGACAGAATTGACAAGGCACAACAACTGTGCTTTAACTGAACTTTTTAATAGGGATGGATACAATATACTGTAAACCAGTTAACAATTTTCACTGAAATCTTATTACCTTAACGAATAAATTAATGGTCAGCTGAACAAAATATCCCCCAAGGGCTGAGTAAAGATACTGCACATTCCTTGAGGAGCCCTTGCACTGCTACAGTCCCTGCTTTCACTGACACACACCCAAAAATGTATTGCTAGGATTCTTGTTTCCCCAAATGCCTCCCCTGCAGGATTCCAATGACTCATTCAATGACTTATAGTCCATTACCAGGTGGGCAGCTCTTTGGTAAAGGTGTGGCAACAGATTCCTTGCTTTCTGTCAATGCCCGTGGCTGATGGACAAAAACACTGAACCTGACACCTTGGTTAGCTGCTGCCCTCACAAAACCACTATTTGCAGTCATGGTGATGGCTTTTAAAGTGTCTCCTGTCCCAAAAATGGTTAGAGAACGGCTGTTGATTTTTGAACTAGCCACTAGTCCTAAGGCACGGTCAGACGGCTGATCTCGCACCACCTGAATTCTTCTCACAAGCATCGCAGCTCGTCCTTTCTCCCCAGGTCCTCCCAGCGTTTCCAAGATGGACTGAAAATCTCTGACAGCAGACTCACAGGCAAAGAGCTCCTTCCCCTCCATGAACTCCTCCAGCTGAGGCAGGACTCTCTCCCTCCTTTCCTGAGCTGCTTGCTCTGTTAGCACTTTCTCTTTGAAGATGAAGTTGCAGCCACCATAGCTCAGAGCAGAGACGTAGGTTATTAAGGTAGTGATGTCCAAGTTAACTCTATTGCACACGTTTACTTTAATCTGGGTAGGAAAAGCAACTCTGGCCACTAAATTCTCCCGGTCTACTCTGGTCACCTGTAGGAGTTCAGAGCCTTCTTCATCTGATTCACTGGTGCTAAGGTGCTGGTTTTCTGTGGCTGGCTCTGTCAGTGAGTTCACAGCTACAATGTCTCCTCGCACAGATATTCCCATCTCCTTGAGCCGCTCTGCCATAGGACTGGACACGCTGTTGTAGAAGGCAAAGATTATGTGTGGATTGCTGTACTCCACTGGCTGCTGACGACTGGCTTGCAAGAAGTCCTCTGCCTGCTCAATGATGCTTTTGTCACCATACTGGCCTCTCCCCAGCCAGATGTTATGCAGAGCCTCAGCCTTACGGCCGATGGCTTTCACCCATGTGTGACCTCCGTTTGCAACAACATCCACCACCAGTGTCTGCTTGTCTCCAAACCTGTCCTCATAAGCAAAGACATGGAGGACACTGACAACATCCTCCAGGTTCTCTGCTGACTGAATAACAGCCTGGAGATGGGTAAGGTTTGTACTTTGCAGATGGGATTCTTTAATGGCCACCTTCCCTGCTTCTACCTTGTGTAAGAAGTTTAGCTCAGCCTTCAGTTTGCTGCACAGTTTTGCCCCACCTTCTATTCTTCTTTTCTGGGATCTGGAAAGGGCTTCTGCTCTCTTGATCAATTCTTTGGCAACAGCAATTCTTTCACAAAGCAGTGACTGCACAGACATGTTGGAAACATTATTCCTATCAAGTGAAAGCAAAAGAGAAGATTGTTATCACATAGTCAAGGATAAAGACAGTCAAAAGACATCTTTGCAACAGTACACACTGAAGCTTTGTAGTAGATTCAGCACAACAGCAACCAGTACTGTAAAGCACAAGTAGCAGGAACCTCAGCACAAGTCTCACTCCTTTCCTTCGCCTTTGGGGATCCAGCTTACACCCTCAGATGATATTAGGGCTCAGCATGGGAGAACAGCAGCACTCAAGTTGTCCCCACCACCACCTCACAAGTTGGTGGGAATTCCTGCCCCATGCAAGCCCTTCTCTGAGCTAGCCACTTAAAGCTAATTTGCAATAGTCACCATTCAGAGCAAAATGGAACTCCTGCTACTGCCATATGCAAACCTCCCTCTTCATCACAGTTACCGTTAAAATGTAAATGCCACCCACCATGCTTACAGACATATAGAAACTCCATCAAGTCTGGCTCCCAGTAAGTATTTTAACACAGAGAGGAAGCCCATTGTATTTTGCAGTCATGAGTTGCACAGCTCTGTCCTCTCCAGTTTCCAACTTACAGCGCACAACTTAGTGAATACCTAACCACCTCCTGGTAAAGTTTCAGCATTACACAGATAGGCTACAAGTTATAATTCCAGAGCCAGAAGGACCTAGAAATGTCTATGTCTTGTAGTTCTACTAGAGATTTACTATGCTGCACCTTTTTAAGTTTATTCTTTCACATTCATAATACTTTAGTACATCTCCCCAAGTATGACAGCAGTCATTTAACTGAATTGGGGCTGGCTTTTAAAAGACATAGGATTCAATATCACAGCAAACAACACAATTTCTTACGGCAGGCAGTAAATACCCACTATAAATAGTGAAATTAATTGATTTGACTCCAACTATAAACACATGCTCCTATAATTCTTACCTAAAATGCATGCTGAAGCAATCTGGCATTAAAGAGCAAGGAAAAGGCAGCTTTAGGCTGTGCCAGCACAACTGCAGGGCCAGGCTGAAATCACCCTCACGTTATGCACAAGTCCGAGTACAGTCACAATTAACTGCTTCTGGCCCTGTCAATATCCAGCATCACCAAAGTCTCCCCCTTCTTCTCAGCCAAAAAGTCCAATGTCTTCAAACCTGCCCCACTGACTGCCTTCAGGGCAGGAGGAGAGCCCTCCCCACCGAAGTCCTCACCACCACAAGTTTATTCTGACACACAAAGCGGTGAGTAAACCCCCACATTTCCACCCTGGCACCTCTCACCACAGCAGCTCCTACAGACACAGGCATCGGGAGGACGCTTACTCCCAGCATCCCAGTGAGTCTCAGCCCAAAACCCAACTACTCCGTCAGCACAACTGCGAGGCGGCCTCAGAAACGGAACTACCCTTAAAATGAGGTGGGAATACCCTAAACCCCTCACAAACAGGCACTGTTCCTCACGCGGGGCCGTATCACCACGGCACACCTCATCCCGCCGCGCATGCACACACATGAACACACTGCCCGCCATCCCCACGCCCGCCATTTGAGGGCACCCCTCGGGGCCCACCGCTCCCTTCACAGCCTGGGGGGCACCGCCACGGCCGTGTCCTTTCCCCCCCCTTAGCACACAACGGAACGGCAGCAACCACCGCCTCTCCCGCACTCCGCCTTTACGTGAGGTGAAGGCGCCATGTTGGCTGAGGGCACGGTGCCCTCAGCGAGCCTGGGCCGCGGCCCCTGGTTTTGTCCTGAGCCGGCACCCCGTCCCCGGCAGTCATTGCCCCCCGTGACTATCGGTGCACAGCAGCCCGAGCCCCGCTCCCTACCCGCAGCCCGTACTCACAGCCCGGCAGCACCAGCTCTTTCCCCGGGCAGCGGCAGGAGGCGGCGTGGCGCGGCGCGGCCCAGCACCTCCCCCGGGCCGCCGGGCGGGGACAGACACCGCATCCGTGTCCGCATGCCTCCGGCCTTCTGCGCTTGGCTGTGGTCCTCGGCGTGCTGGCCGTCCTCTGATAGATACACGTTTTATCGTGAAAAGCCTTTGTTTGAGGAGAAGAATCATTGCATGAGGTAAGAGACGTGTCAACCCCGAGGCTTTAAGTGCAGCAGGGAAGAAACAACCGTGGCTCGGTGCATGTCATGTCGCTGAATCTAAGCTATCAAAGCCGAGCCTTACTGAACCATTTAGTGCTAAAGGTGAGCAAGGGTCCTCCGTGCCTGCCCCGAGCTGCCGGCTGCTTCAAAGCAGTAGTCACCGCCGTGGGCTCCAGCCTCTCTCCGTGCTGCAGCAATGCTCCGACCGAGCATGAGATTTGGCCTTCTCTCCCATCTCTCCCATCCTACTGGCTCCTACGATGGGCGATGGGTTTTAGTTGTCTAAATGCTTGCACAACATCTGAAAAGCAAGAGCAAGCCAAAACAAGTTGTAAACAGCTCACTGCACCTTACCGTATATCACACTGAAACCTTAAGTAGGCTCATCACCTCATGAATTGGGGATGGTCAGATCCCAATCCTAATAGTTAAATTAAGCCAAAGGAAATTCACAACTCCAAGCTCCTTGGAGCTGATCATCTTCCAGGATATGCAGATCAATAATGTTACCTACTTTAAGCAACCACTTTTTTTCTTCTTTCACATGTTTGCATTAGGAACAAGATAAAGCAGAAGCATACTTCAAGCCTGTAATCTGTCATCTCACACATGAACAGTGTTTGTCCACTTTATTCCCCCATGATCACACTTCATGCAGCAAGTTGGTTTTTGTTAAAATACAGACAAAGCTAACAACACACACAAAAAAGTGCATTTTGAAAATTACAACCCCCATATACTTTGCTGCTCCATTGCACTTGTATCTCTCACCCCTGAAATAATTCTATTATTTGAGAAATATATTCTTCAAATTAAAATTACTATTCCCTTAAATTCCAAGGATTTTGAATGGAATAAGACATTAGTTCCCTGCAGTTTAAAGGTTCCCTTTAGATACTAGATAAAAGTTAATCAGTATTCCAGACAGTATGGCAGTAATTTCCTTCAGTGTAGGATTAAGCAGTTTGAAATAGAAAAAACAGGTTGAAATATAACCTATTATAAGTAAGTTTAGTTCTGTGTAGCCGTCTCCTTGTAAAAGATAAATGACCATAGCTGATGTAGTTCATAACCCCATAACCTTGCACAAGAAGTAAACGGCCCCCAAAGACCACTACCACATTTTGCGCGCACGCGGGAAAAACTGTGTAAAGAAACGATAAAATACCTAAGTAACCTAATTAATATGCATGTGCATAATGAATATGTATGCATAGTGACTATATATGGACTGCTTGTTTAGCACTTCGGCAGAGACACGCTAGGAGGAGCTATCGCCCGTGTCTCCCAGCACCGCAATAAATACCTGCTTGTCAACTTTGTTGGAGAGTTCTTGAGAGATTCTTTAAATCATGTCAAAAAAGCAAACCCCACAATCCAGATCACACCACCTGCCCCAAAGAACAGTGTAATACCACGGTCTGTCCACCCACCACGAAGAAAATTATCTAATACAATAAATAAAACCTGAACTCAATATACTATGCATTTCTTTTCAAATTACACCAAGTCCCACAGACTCATTCTCTGTAGGTCTTAAGTATTATCAGGGAGCCCTGGGAGTCAGTTCTTAACGGTGTAAAAACAGTTGCTCAGCTCTCAGTTTGGTGTCTCATCATAACGAATACACTGACAACAGACCACGTAAGACCTACTTGTCCCATTTCTGACAAAACAAACTGCACAGAACAAATACTACCACAGAAATGACAACTGCGGCTCTGAGATCATAAGTCAGAGACAGGCTGAGGACAGCACTCTCAAGGGAAAGTACTCTCAAAGAAAAGTTACAACTGATCAGTGTTTTGAAACTTTCTGGTCTCTTTTTATGACAAGTACTAATAAATGGTGCTACAAAAGCATCTCATCTTTCCCAAGAAGCACACTTCTGCTTATTCTCAAAAGACATCCCACCACATAATAATAACCAAACCACACATTGTTTTACTAAGTCAAACAGTTTACATTCCTGAAAAGCATTGACTGAGGCAACTTGGTACAAGAGGACATTCAGAATATGTCAAACGTACTAACTTCACACTGCCACCATTTACAATGTTGGTCCATAACAACATGAACTAAAGCCAGCAACACTTCTGAAATACACACCTCAGTAAACTACTCTTTGTGGTAATGGTTGTCTGACCTCCTAACAGGGTCAGACTAACTAGGGAGACTACCTTCTAGGTAGGTAGTGGGCAAAACCCCTCTTAACATCTATACCAGTTGTCAGGCATCTAAAGGACAGCGCTTTCCTTGCTCAGAGCACAACGGTTTCCATACTGTGCACAGGAACGGTTACTACATTTGAATTATTAACCCACAGGAAAAGAGGATGATACTGGATTTTCCACTCCACACCTACAAAATAAGTGAAATTCTACACAATTCTGTTCTATTATTACCCACATCCCTCAAACCTTGAAACATTTTGTTTGTCCCACTGTTACCATTTTAGGAATAAGATAGCATGATTTATTTGAATTTTGCTTTGGTTTCAACTACACTTCATAGGATGTTCTTTTGTTAATTTAGCAGAAGAGGAAACTAAGCTACTGCAGTTCATGCTAACCATTTTCTGAAGTATCTAGCTGCTTTTTTTGTATAAAAACAACCTTATAATATTTATATAGCATTAAAGAAATGAGTGTATATAAATATTCCAAATTGAAGATGTAGCAATATTAAGTCTCCAGTTTTGGCTCCTAGCTGTTCATTTCCTCTACAAGAAGAATCAGAGCATCGATTGGTTTTCAGAGTGAAATACTCAAGAAGTGATCTGGAGTAAGTCTTAATGAACCGTTTGGACACAGCTTTTATTTCTGACATTAGGAAATAGAACTTCAGTTATGGCATGCTTCAGAAATTCTTATTTACCTAATGATAACACAAAACATCAGACAACAGACATTGGAAAGAACAAATCAATGAGCTACACACTACTTTCTGCAGACTAACTCATACTTTGTACTTTCTTCATCAGTTATGTCTGGCTAAGATGTATCCTGCCAGACTGCTTCCGTATGTTCTTAGCCTTATATATAAGCTATTGCTCCCAATTCATTATCAACATTTTAACAGACTGCTGAAAACCAAATGAAATCTGCACAGAGTAACTTAAATGACTGCAGACCAAATGATTTCTGCTGAAAAAAGTACATATATTTTATCCTCTTTCCTCTGCAGTAAGTTTTGTGTTTCTATATAACCTGAATGACTCTACACACATAACAAATGCACTGATACATACACCTAACACAATAATATTCAAGCATCTAGTTCTGCACCCACAGAAGTTGTGATGCATAAATTAAGTGATCTTTTCATTACCGCACCTTTAGAGTTATCTTGCAAGTTGGAAAATATTTTAGCAGAATTCAAGGGATAAAGTGATTACATTGCATAATTTCACTTTGCTTTGCAACTCATTATTGATTGTTATTGATGCATTTAGCTCTCAGAGTTATCACTTCTGTTATTCCTAAAAGTATTTCAGGGTTGAAAAAGTGCAGTTTCTAGGGCTACAACCCAAGTAATACAAAACAAGTTCTTGAGACACAAAGACCAAGAGGGTCAAGAGCAGAGATGCTCAGGTGGGTCACAGTTTACACCTGAAATGGAAGACTGTTCTGGCTATTTGTGAAAGTATGTGATCTCTTACACCAGATAAAAAAACATTTCTGGATGTAACTTAATACTACACAATACTCCAAAGTGAAAAAAGTCACCCTGTCCACTCAAAATTTAAACTCTTTAAAAGAAGGTTTCACATGAGTTCTTTGTGGCTGAATGTGAAAAATTCTGTTTCCCTAGCAGTAAAGATACTGAAAACTCAGCTTTATGCAGATAAAAAGCTATGATGAAAAAGACACGCAGACATCTGCCCCCAAAACAGTGGCCTTCAGATTTTATTCTTTAGCCTTTTTTGAGCTGTCATTGTAATTTTACATTTTGTACAGTGTTTTGTGTACAAAGATTCCATGTATCAAGGGAAAGAATTACCTGTAGTAAGATTCCATGTATTACAACATTAGGACTGTTGCCTTTGCACCCATGATATTTAAAAAATCTCTCAGACGAACCATGTAGAAATAAGTATGCAAAAACTGCAAACAAAAACATTTAAGTAGCCAAAATTAAAAAGACCTTTGTGTGAATCACACAGTCTGGCTCGGCTCCTACTAGGCTATTGCAGCCAAGTAGTCCTTAACCTCAGTTGGAGTAAGCCTCCTAAAGCCTGCTTCATTACAGATGCCAACTTCGATGTTGTCTTCTGTCATCTGCCCTTCAAAGCTCTCCTATTAAAGAAAATACAATTCAGTGAATCACACCATAGATGCCATAACAGTAAGAAACTGATTTCTTAAATATCTTGCTAACCTTTAGTGTTAAGATAGCTGTATGAATGGCATCTTCAAGCTCCAAATCTTCATTGTATCTGTAAGCAAAAGTTTGTATATTTCAGCACAGAACAAAGATCTTGCCACATCCTAATAATCCTGGAGTCTCTAAAACCATAAACACTGCTAAAATCTTCCTCTTTCTCATACAAATATTATTTGTAAACATTGTGATTATTAATAGCCAAAGTTATTACTTGAAAAAAAATAATCACTACTTTTATTACTGACTCTGTATGGAACAGTATTTCTGCAAATATGTTCAATATAACATTTACTGCACTGAAATAATTTTCTGTAAACACAAAAGCTGGATTTTAAATAAAGCAAATTTCTTTGGCATGTGTAAGTAACTAAACTGGAAGTGTATCTTAAGTACTTCAAAACTTTGTTCTGATGAAACTGTGAATTTTTTATCTATCTTTATATGTAACACAGCACCTGAACAAACCAGATAGCATCCTCTCAGACATGTATCATACATTACCTTTTCTCAAGGAAAGTCTTCCCATTGACATAATTTTTTCCCATTGCTGTTGCTTTCCATGCAAAGTAAGCTCCCTGTAAAAGCAACAGTCTATTGAATTGTTTTGTGTACCTTAGTTAGACATTACATATTCAGTTACTTGGCAAAAAGTACTTAAGCCATTACAAGCATAGTGAATGTCCTGAGAACACAGGAGACTCTCCTGGAGTCCAAACTAATTCAGTATGGAAACATATGCTGGGAAAACGTACAAAATATTTGTATAGGGCCCCACCTAATTTTTATCCTCCCATTACTTTGGAAGATGAATTTAGTAACTCATTAGCACAGTTCTTATTTCGGATTCCTAAAACAGAGGTAGTATGTTTGCCTTTGAGACTCAATACAGTCACAGCTTTCCTGAGGTTCACTCCATATATTCTTACTTTTTAAGTTTAAGTAATGTAAATAACTTGTTGCATATCAGCTATCTGGTTTATCTCAGCTACTAACAGGTTACTTAGCCATCATTATTCTCTCCTCTGGCATGAAGACCCTCAGCAGTTCTATGGCTCAATCAAGCTGCCTTACACAAAGCATCTGCAGTTTGCCTTTTACATTTGAGCATCAGGCAGCAATTCAAATTTCTGAAGCTCATCCGTGATCACTACAGCGACCGAGTTTTAGTTTGATGTAAAGCCTTGCATCTTACACATGCATCAAAAGGCAGTTTTTCAGAACTGCAGTGCAAACACAGCAAATAAACTCAAATTAACCACTAATGCTAAATTAAATGCTAAAGCACACGCATTACATTCCACAATACAACAGATTCCGGTGTAACTTCCATCCAGTGGTGGGAACAACTATTTGAACAGCATAAGTAGTCAGTTACTCCTATTCTTTTACTGCTGCAGAATGCTACTTTTGCTGGCACTGTGAACGAGGTGGGAATGCATGAAAAGCTCATTTCCCTCAAAAACAGCTGCTCAAGCAGTACAGGAACATGTAGGCACAAAATGATAAGGGCTTGCCCCAAGCACCTACTGAAATGGCTTATTCTGACCTCTACTGAATGACTGTTTGTTCTAGCTCTGCATTCTTCTTCTCATCACAGCACATCTAAAGTTTTAAATATTTTATAAAAGCAGTAGGGGATTTACAAATGTAAGATACTTACAGATGGATCTGACTGAAATAAATAGGGCCTCCCTTCATTCCAGCCACATATTAGCAGTGATACACCAAATGGACGAACACCACTAAAAAGTAAACAAACCAACAGCTGATATACAAAATTTATTCAGTGAAAACCAAAGGTGAATGAGTTATTTGGAATGTATTAACCTTCCCACCAGCCCAGAGCTGTGATCAAGAATAACTAGTCAACCAACAGTACAAAACCAAAAGCATGCTGCTTTGTTTGACATGTTTGTTTGCAAGAAGACGCCACCTCACTGCCAGTTAGTGCTCTTCCTACTTGCCCACTTTCTGTGGACATCCTCCACTGAAGAACTATTTGCCTTTTTGACACAAAGAGAACTGCATTACCACGTAGTTATTATTATCATAGAATCATACAACATTTGGACTGGAAGGAGCCTTAAAGCTCACCCAGTTCCAATCCCCTGCCACAGGCAGGGACACCCTCTACTAGGCCAGGTTGCTCCAAGCCCCGTCCAACCTGGCCTTGAACACTGACAGGGATGGGGGCAGTCACAATGTTGTTTATTCCTTACATTTAAACAAAACCTTTCTAAACAACTTCAAAAATAAAACATACCCAGATTGTGTGTATTCCTGCATCACAGAAGCAATTCGCTGTACTAGCTGAGCTGTTGGGATGGGCTCATGATAAACCAAGTAGTATTGCTGGGCCAGCTTCCGAGCTCTGTGCACAAGTACTCTGAAATCAAAGACAAAATTAGTACATCAAAGAAAATACAACTAGTCATTACAACTAGAACTGAAAACTCACAATAAATACTGTGCTAAGGAGTTTTATACATCGGCCATAACACCAGTGTAAGAAAACACAGACTGCGATGGGTTATCTTTACCAACTGAGTAATCTCTGAAATACTTAAACTGAAACTAAGTTTGAAGTACACCGCTGTTCATTCCCTACTCACTCCTTAAATAGAAAATTATTTGACAAGGTATTGAATGTATTAAGAAAAACTTAGTGAATTTCAGATACAGTGCAATACAATAGAATATTACACCCTACACTTAGAAAGCAACAGCTAATTGCTATTTGTTTCCATTTCTCAAATTTCTTGTAAGAAACTGCATCTAAATAGCAACCAAACGAAGTTTGTCATACCTGTAATCTGGACCCATACCGCTGTACACTAAACCTATATGTTTGGTAATTGGTTCTACTTTGTGGACGCTCCTTTCATCATAAAGAATGGATTTCTGCTTCTTCTCAGTTGCCAACACTACTCCATTTGCAGCTGGAAAGAAACAAGATTTTGGGTCTTTTAATATTAAAGTGAAATTACTAAAAGCTGTCAAAACACTTAACAAGCTTATTGGATTCTAAGGAATTTTGGTCCTCCCTTTTTTAAAACCCCTTCCAAGTTTATAGTCACATTAAACAGAGATACTTTGATGAATCCACTTAACGCATCATTTCTCATTTTAAATAGTCTTACAGCTTCCATAATCCCATTCTAAAGATTCTGAAGCACATTAATAATTGAGCAGTTCAAGTAACTTTGTGATATTTAAATACTGTGGACACACAGCTTGCTTAATTAAGAGACACTCAAACAAACAGATGTCTGCTTCTACCAGCTCAGTGTCTCCAAAATCACCCAAGCAATTTTCTTTTTCCAGAATGAAGCTCTATGTTTCCTTCCTTCTTTAGAAAAAACAAATAAGAGTTGCAGAAAAAAACCATATGAAATATTAAACCTACTAAAACATGTGAAAATACCCTGAAAGAACAACAAAGTATGTAATAGAACACAAGATGAAAAAGGCCCAGTACCTAGGCCAAAGTACTTTATTTTTTCAAGTAGTGCTTGAAAGCATCTAAAACATCAAAGAATCTTAATTCTTCACAGAATCAGTTGTTTTCTGAACATACCTTTAATGCCAACTGATGGAGCTCCTGCAGCCACTGCAGCCAAAGCATATTCAATCTGAACAAGCTTTCCAGAAGGACTACAAAGGAAAATACAAAAGTAAGGCCTAACAGAATTCCAATATGCTCAAACCTTTGCTACAACAGTCTTGACTTGTGAAATGTCTTGGATAGGGAACAGTGACTGGGATGCAGTTTGAAGGAGAACAAGTCAATTGTCCAGTTTTTTGCCATTTTAAACAAGTTTTCCACTCAGTGGGGAAGACCTTCAGTGTCATGAGTTTCTACTGAAATGGCATTATACGTCTGGTTTGTAAAAGTTTAAGACACCAATGTTCACTGCTGAAAGGTACAAGCAAAACACAAGCAAGACACAACCACTCCTTTTGACTGACAAGCACACATCGGGTCAATGGCACAAGACAGAAACAGCTCCCATTCATCCCCAGGTATTCCTGCATTTTAGTGATCCATGTTTTTCTGGTAGTGGATGTAGAATCATCAGAACACAGCAGCAGGTGTCAGGCTGACATTCTCCACCCCAAGGAAAAGGGACAGCACAAAGTAAGTCCCACCAGACAAATGATTCTGAAAGTGGAATCTATTCTCTGGGCTGTATTTTAGACACTGCTGGTTTAACAGATGCACAAATAAAACAAAATTATCTGATTTAGGAGTTACAAAAAAAAACCCAAACCAACAAAGCAAGCAATAATCAGTTAGTGTAGTTAGTTAGACACTGAGTAAACAGCGTATAAAGGTAACAAAGTAATAATTCTAGCTTCTCCATTACAAAATGCTAACAAACCAGAACAATAGTTTCCTATGCCAGCAATTAAAATATACAGAATATCAGCAAAACGTTTTAAAAGTAAGCACAAACTAAAATACGTAATTCCCAGCACAAGGAACTTCTGTACAGTAGAGTAAGTTTTTATACTCCCTTAAGTAACCATTGTCAGTAGCTACTAAAGCATTTGCTTTCACTTAGCAGGCATGTTTGGCTGCATCCACCTATTAAGAAGATTCTTCTCCTCATTTTAAATTGTGAACTGTTTTATTTGCTTTATTGCATCAAGCCCTTAGTAACCTGCTTTGCAATTATACAGCTTTACTCTCCCCCGAGATTAAGGGCCCACTTTACCAAGAGGAGCACAAAGATTCCTGCATTCAATTTTCTTTTTCATATATTTAATATCATTTTGTATAACAGCTTCATGAAAAAAAAGGAGTAATTTCCTTTTCTCTTAATTAAAGTGTACGTATTAGAGCAACACTTTAATAGACACCACTCCAACAGCACATTCATTCTGTGCCTGCAATCATCCCATACCTAGACTGTGTACAACACAAAGCGCAAAGAGAGCACTGCCTGCAGTGTGCAGCAGGAAGGGACATAAACTATTAAAACTCATCTGAGAGCTTCTTTCATTCCCACATCCGCAAAGTTTATCCTTAAGCAACCTCTCAATATACCGTATCTCAGGTACCACCCAGCACCTCCAACTAGCTCAAAATTACACAACTACTATTGCCTGCCTAAAGCGTGTGCGTGGGGACCCCAATGCGCTAAGCCGCTCCACCACGCACTCCTGTAAAGCACAACCAGTAACCGGACAGAACTCGGGTTGGCCCCACAGTGACTCGGACTCACAGCCCCGACAGCTGATACAAATACTTGGGCCTGAAGTCAGCGACAGAGCTCAGGTGGGACCCGGGGCTCCCACCTCTCTCCCCGCTGCGCCTGCAGCCGCTCAGCTCACAGCAGCTGTGCACCCGCACTGGGGAAAACAAAGCCGCCTGAAATCCATCGCCTTCCCCACGCCCGCCGGGGTCCAGCCACCGCCGCTCGCAGCTCTGCCAGGCCCGGCTCCGCGGACCCGATGACTCTGCAAACTCCCCACTCCGTCCTGCCCCGCCGCCGGAGAACCGCTCCGCGCAAGCTGCGCGCCGACCTCCCGCTCTCCCACCAGCCTGCCCGCCGAGAAACCGAGCCCGCAGCCCTGTCCCTCCGATACCTGA
This sequence comes from Loriculus beryllinus, assembly GCA_039877255.1. Classification (NCBI taxonomy): domain Eukaryota; kingdom Metazoa; phylum Chordata; class Aves; order Psittaciformes; family Psittacidae; genus Loriculus; species Loriculus beryllinus. The sequence continues at coordinate 16,905 of JBCJKH010046677.1, read as the reverse complement.
ACGTGGTGAGGGAGAAGCTGTACCCGCGCTCCGCCATGATGGAGCCGACCCCTCCACTCCCCTCACAAAGCGCAGGCGCTCCTCCCGCTTCCTGCACGAGGACACAACTAGCACGCTGACTGGCCAATGGCGGAGCATAACGGGAAATAGCCCCCTCCCCGGCAGCGAGGAACTCGATTGGCTAAGGGCTCTCTGCGAGGCATGCTGGGAGTTGAAGTCCTAAAGGGCTGCCGCCTGTGGCGCTCTGAAGGGCTTAGTGCACTCGGTTTCCCAGAGGGCTTAGCGGCAGGGCGTTCGGGCACTCCGCCCTTCCCGCCTTTCAGGCCTCGGCGGAGCCGTGTGGGGGCATGGCGGCTTTGGTGTTGGTGTTTCCTTCTCTGCCGTGCTTTCGCGGTCTGTTTCGGCGCTGCTGGCAGCGGCTGGAGGGCGGACTCTTGCCGGGTTTCTCTGGGGGACAGAGCCCGCCCTGGGGTAGGTGCTGGCTGAAGGAGAGGGCGGAATCGGGTGTTGTTAGTAGTGTTGAATGGTTGAGGGAGAGAAAGGCTGGATGAGGAGAGCGCGGAGCCCTGCGGACCCTGAGGGAAAGGGCGGGAGACGCTGCTGGCCGCTCTTACCGCTTTGGGGGTGCCAGTAGCATCCGTGTCGTGTTTCCTTGGCTGCACGCTAAACTGGGGCTTAGCTGTAGTGAGTTACCTTTCCTTTTTCCTTCAGGGCCAGCACTAGCTGTCCAAGCGCCGGCTTTCCTTCCACAGCCGGTACATGACACCAATGAAGGTAATGAGGCGCCGAGCCTGCTGGACAGCATCTTGTGGATGGCAGCGCCAAAGAAAAGGCGCACCATAGAAGTGAACCGCTGCAGGCGAAGAAACCCCAATAAGCTCATAAAAATCAAGGTAATCACTAGATTTCCATAGGCTGGCCACCTTATTCACTGATGTTAGTTCTGTTAATGGCAAACAAGTGTGCTGCATTAAGATTTATGCCAGTTATTTTTTATTTCACTTGTTTTAGAGATCCATTGTAGTGGTTGATATTGACTGGAAAAGTCTTCTGGAATTTGTTTATTTAATAGAATCATAGAATCACCGTGTGGTTTGGGTTGGAAAGAACCTTAAGATCATTGAGTTCCAACCTCCTGCCACGAGCAGGGACACCTCCCACAAGAGCAGGTTGCTCCAAGCCCCTGTGTCCAACCTGCCCTTGAGCACTGCCAGGAATGGGGCAGCCACAGCTTCTCTGGGCACCCTGTGCCAGCGCCTCAGCACCCTCACAGGGAAGAACTTCTTCCTTATATCTAGCCTGCACTCCCTCTGTTGAAGTTTAAACCCATTACGCCTTGTCCTATCATTACAGTCCCTTAAAAGACGTTTTTGCTTACAAGACACTATAATCCGCAAAATATTTCTTAATAGGTCATTATGGGTGTGTACAGTAGTGGTTAAACAAACGGTGATAGTTTACGTCCAAGCCAACATAATAAATGGATGGTATAAATGGAAAAGGTTCCTGTGCATCTAATTGAGTCAATAGGTCTTTAGTCTTCCAAACATCACTAGGCATACTGATTTAGGTGTTGACTTCATAGGTCTTTTTTAGTAGTAAGCATTTGACATAGCAATACGTTACAGAAAAAATACTTTCCATAGAAGATTAAATTTTGAAAAGGCAATTTAATTTCTCTGATATTTTTCATTTAGCTTTCTGAGTAATTTTTGTGATTGTGTCCTGTTTCTTTTGTTGCTGTTATTCAAATTACAAAATTTTCTCTCTTCCAATGTCTTTTTTCAGACGAACATAAACATTTGTCCTGAGTGTGGAAACTTGAAACAGAAACATGTCCTTTGTGGATATTGTTACGCAAAGGTCAAAGCAGAAACTGGACTGATTCGGAAGGAAATGCAGAAACAGGAAGGAGGGCCATTTAATGCTCCAACTGTAGAGACTGTTGTCCTGTATGATGGAGAAAAGCCCACAGAAAAAGATGCAGGCAAGAGGATCATTGAAAGAGCCAGGAAGCGCCCATCCTGGTTTGCTCAGAATTGATGCTAAGGAACTAATGCTAACAAAAGCAGTTACTACAGCAAGAAAGATCATGATTTTTAAGAATGTTTTCTTCATTTTGTTCACTTAATGTCGATGCAGAAAACCTATGGGCTTCTTGGAAGCCTGCTTGAATAGCACCTCGTGCTGTATGATTTTGCAGTCAGTTGTTTCTAGAGCATGCAGTGGAAAATGCTTCTCAGTGATGCATCATAACAGTCAACAGTTAAAGAGAGATCAGGATCTGCCTTGAGTTTGGACATCTGAATGCGGTACACTGAGTAATTTGTATGCTAATGTTCTATGCTGATTTTGTAAATAACCAGTTTTTAACGAACGTAAAACACTCATAGATGTAAAAATAAAATATGTGGAGTTTCCCAGGGAAATCTGCTTTCTCATTTTGGCTACTGGTCTTTTGGAGGGGGAGGAGAAAATAAATTCAAACCCAACATTGGTTAAATAGAAAGCATATTTACAAGGCAAGATACAGTAATCTGGTTATTTCCATGGCTCTTACAGAATCTCCCTGCATCTTTCCACAGTGCTGCTGTTTGAGTTATCATGGTGGTATTCCTGGTTTTGGGCAAAATAGTGGTTTCCATGTAGTAGTTGCATTTTTTCTGTACCAGGTGGCAGGTTAAGTGTTTCTTGCCATCAGTATACAAAGTAATTTTCTGTCATGAAGGGACATGGAAAGCTTTTTTTTTATCCTTCGAAGTGCACTTAATTGCTTGAGAGAAATAACGGATTGAAATGCAAAGACTGGGAATCTGTACGTCTGACATGGGTCAGAACTGAATCTTCTGCAGCCTTTGCCTTTAAGTAGTCTGTGTGGTGAATGGGTGCTTGGAAAACCGCAAAGAACAGAGGTGCTTTTAGGGTCTTGAGTCTTCTGCAGAGCGGTGGCAGCTCTGCCCTCTGCTGTCCGCTGGAACTCGTCGGCGGTGGAGTTACAGCACCTCGCTGTGGAGTTTCACTTAGGTTTTTAGCCACACGCTAGCACCGTGGCAGTTAAGGTTAAGACTTTTCAATTTTAGGTCGACCTTCCAATATACAAACAGTACTGTCTGACATTATGACTCAGCCAGTCTAATAGCCATTTGCTGCCGCAAAATGCAAGCCTGAACCACGTTGCCCCTGTGTTTCCTTGATGTTTGAGTGTAACTGCTCCTGTGTTGTCCATCTGGGGAGCTGTGCTGACAGAGGTGTTCCCTGCCTTTCTCCAGGCTTGTTTTTTTTTTTTTTGTGGATATCTCCCTGTAGCTTGAATTGTGTCAGGGTCGAAAAAGTGGCATTGTGGATGGTAGGAATATGAAAGTGGGGACAGACACCACGCTTTCTGGACTAGCCTTCATTTATAGGTGGCTGAGGCAGTTACGCCTGGTTAAGGAATGGGTCTGTGTGTGCTGTAATGCCTCCCTTCTGCTTTCCTCGCTCTGAATTCCATGTTCTGAAACATAACTGTTAGGAACAGATGTTAGTGGAGATGTCGCATTTCCTCCGTAGTCTAAGGGAATAATGAAAGCTGATAAGTGTAAATTGATGCTATTTAGTTGACAGTATCCAAGCAAACAACAGAAGTTCTTTTCAATTTGCCCAAACAGGATTTATTACAGTCATATCTGTTTTTCACTTATTTAGAACTGAAGCCAATAAAAGGTGACAAGCAGGATGCAGAGTGAAGGCTTATTTTTGGCAGAGCTGCATGGAATGCGACACACATATTTGAGGTGAGATTAGCTAAACAATAAGATAGGTATAGATATTTTCCTTGTTCCAAATAAAAGACATATATATATATTTATATACATATTAGAGAGAGGTGGAGGTTTTTTTGTTTCTTTGTCCATGTATCAATTACACCTTCCTTACTTGCTTTTTTCATGTTCCTATTTTTAACAAAGGTTCTGTAGAGAAATAAGCTAAATTAGCCTGGGATGTTGAGAATAGTGGGTTCCTTCATCAGAAGCTATAGAGGTATAACTTAAACACAAACCCAAAGCTATTTTGACATGAGAGAACATGTGGGTTCTGCTAATGGAGTAATAATTGCAACACGTGATGGAAGTTAGGTTGTGTCTGCACAGATGCTTTAAGATACTTGACAGGTCATGGTGACACTAGGTTTCATTTCACAGCCATACTGCTTATGTTAGTACTGTACTTGTGCAATGCAGGCAAGAGGAGATGCTTGGTAATGGTTTGTAGTGGTTTCTGAGTAATGGGGACAGAAAAAAGTGACTAAAATATCTGATATTCATGGTCTCTAAAAAAAAAATAAATACAACAGACAAATATTGAGAATTCGTATATGCAATTAGTAGAGCACACATTAAACAGAAATCTTTAGTGAGATGAAGAATTCATTCGTCCTTCAAAGAATTCCTTCTCTTCCTTCCTTCCTTTGAAAGAAAAGTAAGGTAAATATAGTTTTGCTTCATTAACACTGACAATACAAAGCTACGTTAATTTTTAAAACAATAAAGGCTTCCAGAATTCCTCTAAACCACGTGGCACAGTCAGTTATTAATGTGTGATTTTGAATGAAAGAGAAATTGGAATCCTGCTGATATAGAAACACACACTTTTCAGAACAATGTAGGTTAAAACTAACAGAAAACAAGCAGATTGTTACAGTGCTGTACTCCAGAATCCATTTAAAAACAGAATTGCCTGCCTCTGGAATTTCACTTTGATCCATTGGGAACCTGCTGGTGATGAAAAAAGCCTTCTTTTACATGTTGTATTTTATTATGTTTTTCTTCTATATGGATTTTATGTAGAAATTATTTTATTTTACGTTTTGGATCCAGGAGGATGATGTAATGTTCTAAAAAACTAAAAGGTTGAGTTGCTGAACAATTTTGTATCATAGGTAAGATCTGCAGAGATAGAGGTGATCTCTGGCAGTGATCTATTGCAATATCTGTAGAGGTTGACAAGCTAAGTTTCTCTTTAATTTCTCATTTAGCAAGGAAGTTTTAATCAAAGGTTTCTGCACAGTCCTCGTCTGTTCTGTTGAACACACTGTGACAGCAAGAGTTGATGGCTGATGTAAACTCTACTACCTCAAAGCACTAGGTGGCAGAGGAGTGTAGCTTGCTGGTATGTGCAAAACAAAAGCCAAAGTTCATTAGTGAGATAGGAAAGTGTCATATTCTAGATATTTGCACCTGTGTAGGCAAAAGATCTGCAAAAACACTAAGTTTGCTAAGTATGAGGAAAAACACACTAGTTATAAGACATAAACTAGTCTATTGCAATTCATTGTTCTGACTAAATTTAATTAGATTTATGCTGAGAATTTATGTGCTGCTTTTTGTGCATGCCTGTGCACTTCTCTTTGCTGGGTGAATTATTTGAAATGGTAGTTCTGCCTACAATTTTTCCCTGACAAGATAGTGGAGCTCTTTTTGCACCTCTTAATTACAGATGGCTTTCTATGTTGCTTTGTATGCCTGATATATTCTGTTAGTCAATATTTTATGTATGCAGCTAGAAAGTCCTGCAAATAATAGGTCTAGCAACATTTCAGTGAATCTCAAGGTATAACTGCTTTGCATTTGTAGAGACAGTTTGCAAACAGCAGGTTTTGCAAAACAACAGAGAGGAAAGACAACCGTTGTGGTGTCGAAATGGCTATTAATTGCACAGAAGAGAACAGAAGATGGTGTGTTCTGTCTTAAGTGTTAGAGTGTTCTGGAAGCACACAAGTGATAAAGGTGCCTTTATCATTAGATCTTTCTTGTTAATTAGTATTTAAGCGAGATGCCAGCAAAAAAATGCTCCTTTTGCCTCATGTGACTGCATTGTGTAATTTACATAGTGAATGAGGATCTGCAAATACAAGTTGTTTCCAAATAATTTGTCTAACCCTTAACCTGCCAAAGACTTAAAGAATGGGTCCAAACAGGAGGAAAATCAATGAAAGGAATGAGGAGGTAGTAGTCTGTGCAGCGGGGGTGGATCTAGTTTTGCTTGCTCTCAGTATTTTCCTAGGCAATTCTGTGGAATCAGTGGAATATAATTCAAGGCGGAATTTGGTCCAATGTACTGAAACCCTGGACATAGGGCTGTATACAAGTATATATATGTTTAATGCAGAGCATATACCTGTGAAACTGCTGCTGGATACCAACCAGATTGGATTTACAGCTGAAGGCTAAGATTGCACTTGGTGAGTGTAGTTAATTGAAGCTAATCGGTTGATACTTGAATTTCTTTCAAACATGATATATTTTGGTTTCCCCTGGTTGAAGACAATATACATAATTAGAATAAAAGGTTTAGAACTCATTTCATATGGAATGTGCTGGATAAACATATGGAAAGCAAAACAAACTGCTTGGGAGCAGAAGACTCAAAAGAACAACTTTTGTGGAGCTGTCAATATACAGTATTTTGCAGGGATTTCTCTAAAGCCTCACCCCTGGATCATGTGAAAGTTTTTTGTTTGTTTGTTTGAAATAAAGCAGGTTTCCTATTCTGAGGTCAAAGATGAAGTAGCACAGATTTGGAAAATCAGTAGGCAGAAACCCAACCCTGTGTTACTATTTTCTTAAATGCCATATCCTTTAAACTAGTCCTGCCATTTTGAAAGTAAGGAATATCTGTCATTCTGTGGTACTTAAGTGTGTTCTGATCATCCAAATACACAAGCATTGGACTGTTACCCTTGGTTTCTTGAAAGAGCATAGACTCTTCTCTGTGCAAAGTGGCTTTGATGGAATTTTTCTCACTACAGAAGCATATAGAAATATTCTATCTGACATGTCTTGGGCATAAGCTTGGTTAATCCTTTGCATGCCCTAAATTTTGGGACCAGCTCAAGAGAAATAGGCACATTAAATGCAGTGTGTGTCATGTTGTAGGAAGGACAGTCAGTTGGTACTTCCATAGCTGACACAGCTTTTACATCCATTCCCAAGGTATACTAATGCTGTTTCTATTCCTGGCCCCATCACAGGCTCGTTGATTTGTCTAGCAATATGGCTTACAGCTCTCTCTTCCTTTACAGTGTAGCTCTAGAGCACACTATATGAAATACTTCCAATGGAACAGGCTTTTGGAAGGATTTATGTTTCTTTTTATCATCTGGGATTAATATTAAATACAAAGAATAGAGGTTTTGAAGGGGCTGTACTGAATAGCTTGAGGCTGAAAATTGACAGACTAGTCCTGTAGGAAAGGTTTGTTCTAAACATATTGGGATGTTGTAAGTTCCTACTCATTCATCTTTTGACTGTACTCCATCATAATCAAATTAAGCAAAGCATCTAAGGTACTTTGAAGAATAACATCAGGATTTGGTCCAATTAAAGATAGCTTACATAATTCTATCACTCTCAAACAGGATAAATGATACCTTGGTCTTCAAGAAGCCGTTGATACCAGTTGAGTTTCTTTTAAAGGGAATTGTAATTCCAAGTGACTGAGAGGCAGACTGTAAAGCGTCAAGCTTTTGTGTTACAGAGTTGCTTAATGAGTCCATGACAGCATTTTTTGTGTTAAAATCAAGGAAATAAAAATGAAGCCTGTCAGCTGCCCCGTCATGATACATCACTTGAGTTCATGAGGCCAGCTCTGCCATAGTCCTTTGGATTAAGTTATCTATGAACAAAGACTATAATCTTTTAGGATTTCAGGAGAATGCTGAGACATGTGAATGTCTCTTGCTCCAAATGAATCCTTCTCAGATATTTTTGTCCAGCACAGAGTAGATTACCACAAAACTACTGTGAAAAAAGAATGGAGAAAGGGTTGAAGAGCAAAAAGATATGATCATTAACAAGTATGTAGAAGTAGGAGGCATCCTGGTGCTGTGTGTGTAATATGAGGAGTACAAGAGAAGTTACTGCAAGAAGCACCCAGATTATAAAACTGAGTGAATAGCTGCTAAGTACTTGTGTGCATGGCACTGCAGAAATGGATAGCATAGCAAATACCACTCCATCAGGAATCACTTTCATGTTAACAATTTATATTGGATGCTAAATGGCACGGTTCCTGCTTGACAGGTGGCAAACTGAGGTGTAGAAAGAGCAAGTGAATTCCTCACAATTGCTCTCTCCATCAGTGGCAGAGGAAGGAACTGAATCTATTTGCAGATTATCAGCCTGTGGTATTCTCTGCTGTGTCACAGGTTAGGGAACAGCAACAATTGTCATTGTGGTGGCCATTAATCTATCTGGGTCTGCGTTCTGATCAAGTAAACTACTGCAAAGATACCATACCAAGTATTTCTTAGGGCATAGGCCCATGAGGGCCTTTATTCAGAGCTCTTCAGATAAGATGGAAATATGTTTTTTTACTAAATAATGCTTTTCTCTTTTCACTTGAGAATAGAAGGAAAACCAGTCTGTTTTGCAGGAAGCTTTGAAGAACCTGACTCAATTACTTCTCATCTGTAGAAGAATGTCTTACCCTAGAAGAAAAACCATTCTATGCAGTGGGGTTATTTGTAAGAGTATGAGCCAGCTGGACAGCAGTGGCAGAATCTGTCCCCAGGAACTTTTTGATGTCTGAATCTTAAGATAAGTGTAGTCTTACAAGTAAAAAATTTCTCCTCCACAGATTAGATTGCTTTGGACCAGAAATAAGGTGCTTTTTTTATCTGCTATATATAAGAGATGCTGTCTAATAGGAAAAAACCCTAACAAAACAAAACACAACACCACCACAACCTAAATAATACAAGCAATTAAATTGTTTGAAAAAACCCTCCAAGAACGTAAGATCCAGAGGTCATTCACCAGCAAAACCAGTGGCACCAATGTGCAAAGAATTGGTTTAGATCACTTCTCAAAAAAAGCCCATTTTTCCTCTGAGTCACTTCATGCTGAAAAATACGAAGAAAATTTGTGATCCTTTTTCCCTTTTCTTTCCAATTAAAGAGATGTACTTTCCTTTCAAGCCACCAGAGTGTATCTATCTTCTTCATCTTACAGATCTGGTAGATGCTGGGATCCCTGTATCTGTTGCTCAGGTTATATGAGTATCGGATTCGTCAGGCAACTGTTCGAGAATAAATAGTCTTGATCAAAAGTAGTCTAATTCTTTCCATTTTATTGATGTTATAATGACTCAGATTGCAATGACTTCCTCTTCCCAAGAGCATAGACACTGGCTTTGTTAATACTGTTTTCAAGAATGCTATCTGTATCAGGAACATAGCACTTGAAGAGGCAAAAAAAAGGGGACTCCATATCCTTTGACAGGTCTTATAGCCACATTTGGGTCTGAGAAATAAGAAGGAGAATCTGAGACTTTAAGCAAGGTTACTTTGCTTGGAAAGCCAGAGATAAAGCTAAAGTGAAAAAGTGATGACTGGTGATAAATATGTTTCACTGAGTTCTCCCAGCCTGTGGAGAGAGGAAAATAAGATGAAAGTTCCTTGCTGAATTCAAAGCTGTAAAGAATGTTGCCAGGAAGGCTACTTTCTGTGCATACCATAGCTATGTCCTGACAGAATCCCTCTTACATGTATGCAGTTGATGTTAATCATGACCACAAGTAGCTCTCATGAACTGGTTACCATAAACCATCATCTTTAGTGGGTGTTTTGGCAATAACTGCAGAAAATTGTTCCTGTCTCTCTGTGCCTCTGTGTTCTGTCAACAAAATGGGGATAATCCCAATTTCATGACACTCACATGGAGCTCTGTCAAGCTTTCCTATGCCATTTACACTTTGAAGATCACCAGAATGCAGACACGGGTGTATTCAACAGAAAATCCAGGTCTGTACAAAGGCCTGCCTTACTGCTGGACTGGGCATTGCTTGCAAAATCTCTCTTCCAAAATGTTGGCCACTGGGCACTGGTGCCAGGTTCAGCTTCTAAGTAAGGATGGAGGGGTCTCCTGTATAGAGATAACCATAGTCCATTTCTCAGGCTCTTCATGCTCATGCCACTAGATGCAGTTTGCCAACTACAGAAAAGCATCTCTTCCTGCTCTCCACACTACACAACACAGCATCACTGGCCTGCCCAGAAGCTCTAACAGCAGCTTTGCACTGACAGTCTCAGGGGAGTAGTTGTGGAAAATAATCATTCCCGCTGATTGCTGGGAATAACAAGCAAATGTAAAGCCTCATGGAGACAGCACAAATCACATCTTGGTTTGGTTGTATGCAGCCAGCTGCAGCAGGCTTGTGGCTGTGTGTGGTCTGTGTGTTTTCCTGATTGTGCCACACACTGTGGCTCCTAAATGGTAAGGGACAGATTCTGGTAGTCATAGGAAGCATGAACTGTTTGACCTGTCTCAAATTGTCAGGAGGCAGGAGGGAGCGGAGGCATTCCATAGCCAAGAGCTGGACCTTGCAGCAGTTCTTTCCACCCATCAACTACCAGCATCTGCAGCAGTCTTGGATTACACATGGCATGAAGATTCTTGGATCTGTGCTGGGATCAGGACGGAGTGCAGCAGGAAGTGATTCTCCCTTACCCACTCTTGCTGCCTTTACTGGAGAGAACATGGAGCTGAGATTTTTAAGTTCAGCTATTTAAAGTGTACCGTAGTTCTTCCATCAATGAAATACAAGTATGGGGAACATTTGATAGGCCAGGCACCAACTTTTAGTCGTCCTGCTGCAGGAACTGACAGCTATTGTTTTTCATGTATTGCTTGATGCTCAGCTTTCATGGACTCCATCCACAAGGCAATTCTTGCTGCAGTGCCTGAATACTTAGACATTTGCATAATTTGGCCATGGTGGACTTCTCTGTGCTGTTTACCCCACTGCCAAAGTATGCATAGCTTTGGCATGTCTCATGATTTCCCAACATAATCACTTCTTTTCCCCATTTGAAATTGTAAGAAAACACTTAACAGTTGGACACCTTTCTTAAAGGAAGAGCTTACATTTTACACAGCGTAAGTTTCTTAGTACTTTCCTCTTATTCTCTGTGTATGTCCTTCAGGCTAATTTCACCTTTGGCAGGCTATTGATCTAAGCAGTGTACATGAGGGGTAAGCATGGTTCCGTATTTCAACCTACTGCTGGGTTTTGCATTAGTCCTTTTGGGTTTCGTAATCAATGAATTGATGCAGGACAGATATTAAGCAGTATTCTGAGGCTTCCTCCATGTTGAGTGTGAAATCCTGGACTGGCACAATTCCTGCTGTCTTCCTCAGTCATTTTCCAGTAAAGCAAAATACTGAGCCACAGCGCAAGAACTGGTGAAGAACTCGGTACAAATCAGCATTCAGTCCCCAAGATAGTCAATAAACATGGAGGACTCTCTGTGCCTCGTTGACTTCTTCTTCCCAGTTTGTATTTTCCTTTAAAGAAAAGGACATTGTGCTTGTGTGGAATTCAGCTCCTACAAAGGAATGCTTTATGTCTGCACGGCTCTGCCAGCAGCAATTCGTAACACTGGTAACAATGAAGAGCTCGTGCTGAGGAGGATCCTCCATTTGCTCACCCACAGATGTGTGTGATCAGCTGGGAAGACAATCTGATGCTGAGTCTAATATGGCTTTATATCTTATTTTAGCTACAGAGGAAGTCCCGAGGCCATGGGGGATTATCAGAAAAGCATGGAAATGGAAATATGTATGGAGAGGGAACGGGAATGAACAGCTGGAGAGTACTCAGTGCTGGTACTCTATGGGGAATGCAGAGATCTCATAGTAAGTGCTGGGATCTCATTGTAAGCACATTGATCTCATAGGATTGTGCAAAGAGAACACAGATTGTTAGTTGTGGACCACCACCAGTTGTGGATTTTATATCCCATAATGATAAGCATGGTTTTGATTCACTTGCTACGTAGTGTATCTGGCTGCAATACCTTTTAATTTATGCACTGCTTTTCTCAAAGCCAGCAGAAAGCCACATTTTGTAGTTCATTGTGTTTTTAATAGTGTATCATTGCCTTGTTCAGGAATGGTTTTCAAGTGGGTGACCTTGTTGCAAGTTAATAACCAGAAATGTGGATCAGTATGGGAAGCATATATGGAAATTTATCATATATGGTAAAAAAAAAAAAAACCTCAATAAGGATGAGAAAGACAGCTTCAATAAAGATAGTTAATTCTATTGCTAAAAAGGGCCATTTTTTCACACTGCCATTTCATAGTCTCAGTGAAGCTATCAGCTTTGTTTCACTATTCCCACATCTGTTGGATATTCCTTCCCATATTTTCTTCTAAGGATTTCTCAGTCTTCAGCTGTTGTATGAAACCCTGACCTTTATCCTCTCTGCAGCTGGAGAATGTGCTCTTCCATTGCTCCTGAAAACAAAGGTTTCCTTCTGAGGTCTCACCTTGAAGTGTGTATGGGACCTGACATTCCCATTCAGCATATATAAAGTCACCCAGTTTACTGGGGAGGCCACAAGAACACCTAAAAGCTTTGTTCAGGAAAAATAATGGGAAGAAGAAAACCACAAAGGCAGAGAGGGAGTGAAGCAGGGAGGGGAGAAGGGAAATCCTGTGTGCTCAGGGATGTGAGATTAAGCTCAGATGGAGAATCACTCCAGGACTCAGTCTCTCAGATGTTGTGTGTGTCTACCCTAGCTGCATTCCTAGAGTGCTCTGTCTCACATGCTCACTTGCATTTTTTCCACTCTTCTACTTAATAATTTAACTAGAGAGATTGAGCAGCTACTGGCTGAATTATTGAAGGTGTAATTAAACTGGCAAGAGTTGAGGGGAGCATGTAAGCATTTTCCTAACAAAAACCCCTAATCTGTTTCACTATGAAATGAAATGTCACAGCTAAATTCAGTTACTACCTAGAAGCTTCTCCCACTCTCTCCATTAAACATCTGATGCATGAGTGCAGTAGCTGTGCATGTGGGTAGTGACTCTTCAGCATAACCACCCAGCTATTGGGAAGGTGACTGATTTCTACACTACAGGAAATAAAAAAGCTCTCATCTTCTGCTTTATCTGCTGTAGCAGCGGTGATGAGCTCTTGTTTAAAGGCAAGGTCATGCCCCTTAAGTACAGCTCTGGGTAAATATTGAGCTATTGTATGGAACAATTTAGCAGCCTCTGTACTGCAGAGATTACTGTAGACAGTGAAACTGCTTCCTGGTGCCTGGGGTCCCTCTAAGGTAGAGATAAGGAGCTCACAATTTAGACCTGTGTGTCACAGAGTTCTTCAGGGTTGTGGCAAAGATATAATTCAGCTCAGTAAGATTAGGCCTGATAATGAAGCAAATGTTATTTTAGATGGGCTTCCTTTTTGAAATACTTTGGCTAATCTTGGCTGTTTTCCTGTGGCCTAAGAAGGCATAATCCAGCTCTGGAAATCTGGTTTGACAGGATTTCATCTAGTAAATGCTTGCTTTAATTCTGTGATTTAATCATCCCACAGCTGAGGGTGGTGTTCTGATGAAGTTGTGATGGGTGTCTTTATTACTCAAGTTATCCCAGCCCCTATGGGACAAAACCCTAAACTAAATATGCGTCTTTTTCCTGCTTTGCCTCCTTAAATTTTTGACTATATTTAATAAGAGATGGCATTTCCCAGGGATTATTCCCCGCCCCTCCCCAATCATCCCCTTATCTGGTTTTGTCTGGATTTTTTTGGTTTATTCCTCTGGAGAGGAATAAAGATTGTATTAATAAAGTGCTGTTAGTATAACTTTATACTGGGTCAGAGAAACAGAACAAGGACCATCCGTTCTGCCTCCATTTGCTCCAATACAGCAGTAGCTTCTCTCTGCCAACGTGATTGAATCCGAATCCAAGTAGCATTTGATCCAGTATCATCCTGTGGCTGATCCAAATCATGGTCTGGCTATTAATAGCCAAAGAAACCCCATGTTGGGCAGAACCCATGGGGAAACCTGCAATCATGGAAGGAAGGTCGAATTAAAATGATAAGAAGTTGAGAAAACTTAAAAATAACCGAAATACTTTGGAATTTAAAGAAAACCAATAGTGTTAGCACATTAAAACAAACAGGAACGTATTTTCTTTGTGACTGTGAGTTAGTAATGAACAGGACAAGTGACATAAGGAGAAGCTAATCTTTCCCACCCATCCAACCCAAGGTATATAAGGAGAAATACCATATTGTCTGTGCTAGCAAGGGTCCTGGGAACTTCTTTAAACAGAGAATAAAGTGGAAAAATTAAACTTACATGAAGTTTCTTAGGTCATTTCTCACCAATTGGCAGAGCTAAAATTGCCTCTGCAGAGGAAATCTGCCTCACAAAACTCTTGAAAGCAAATATTCTCAGTGTTTCAGGTAATGATACAGGCTTCCCAAATAAGCTATATGATTTCCTCAACTCTCTTCCAAAAAGTTTCCTTCCTTGCTTCCTCTATGATGAGCTTATGATCTTTACTTCTCCAGCCTGAGATAAAACAGAGGCAAGCTGTATTTACACAGGGCAGTGTTCTTTGTTGTATTTCCCCTAGTTACTGTACTACTGACCTTCCCCTTCAAACTAGGCTAGTCTAAACTTCTTCAATAAAATCATGTGTGAGTCTGTACTGAGCCACCTGCAAATACATTGCAGGTCACAAAGGCTGCCAGACTTGTGATGGAAGCAAGCACTGGGAGTAAGAAAACATGTGGCTAATCATGAAGGATGGGTAAGCCAAAAAAGGATGCTGAACGAAATGAGGAGAATGAACACACACACGGTGGAGCTGAAGGCAGATACCGATAGAGGCCCAAGTCATTTCTCACTGAGCTGAACTCACATACAGCAGTCTTACTGTTGTGTGATGGCGAAGGCTGGGAGGGTTCTTTTCTACTGTCTTCGAGGCCAGGATACAGCACCTCAGACATGGTTACCAAACTGTGCACTGGCAGATTTTGCAGGAGACCTGAAACATTTTGAAGGAGACATTTACAAGAAGCAGCAGCTCCCACTGAGAAACAAAGTTGGCAGAAGCAAGAAGTGCTGCTCTCCACGGAGGCACATCACACCAGCAGCACATCTCCCCATAAGCTTTTGTCAGCATGCTAGTTTGGGAAAGATATGGTCTGCCACACCATCCTGGCAAGTTGCTGAACCCTTGATGAAACTGTTGCCAGGTGTAATGAGAGAAGCTTCAGAGCTTTTTTCCTTTTATCCAGGTTGTAACAGTCCCGCAGTCACAGCTGCAGATCGCATTGTGCCTCTTTTGATCACTTGTGCTGTGCTTCTAAGATGGAGAAGTCTATTGCAGTCTGCCAGCAGGCCTCTGCCTTCTCTTCTTGCAGACAATCATGCTGACTCTTCCTGGGAGTTCAGCTTTGGTTGTCCTTAGTCTCTTAGCCCAGTTGTCCTTTGTTTAGGAAAAGCTAATAATAACTGTACGTGATTTTGTAGGATATACTGCTTGATGCCAGCTTTTGTCTCCATCCCTCCCAGTGTCTCCTCAGTGCTGCTTTTGCATTCTGCATGCCATGGGGTAAGATGTGGTGTGGATGACCACCTCAGAACCAAGAGGAGTCCCTTGACTCCACAGATGTGAGAGGTCTGTTCTAGTGACCTGTTAGAAAAACAAGAAAGCACATTTAGATAAGTTGATACTTTTAACCTGAAGCTACAAACTAATGTCTGTGGGGATACTCTTTCCCTCCCTCAAGGGAGAAAAAAGGAAACAGAAACAAATCTCACAGCCAATGGGACTCTTACACCTACTAGAAACCAGTTGCTCATGACAAAGATAACAGCATCCATTTTAAAGCAATTCTCTCCTTGAATGATATTTCAGATATCCAGGGTGGTCTTTCTGCTGCATCCATTTTGTGGGTGCTTCCAAAAGTATGCTTTTAAACACAAACTTTATTTTCAAAAAGGGGATAATCTAAAAGAAAACATTTGTCTCTTCTCCCACTCCTCTTACCCTGCTCAGGGAAGATGTGTGAGAATAGAGAACATATCCCTTCATCTCTGCTCCCCTCATTCTTGCAGTAATATTTTCAAGTCTTAGGTCTCCACTGAGGTTTTGTTCTATTTTTAAATAATGGAAAAAGGGGAAAACAAAATGCACCTTCCAGCCAGCCCTCTTGCAACACATCACGGTGCATCTCTTATCCCTTATCCAGCTTCAGTGAACTTTTCCCACAGGTGCTATCATCATGAGAGCTCAGAAATGCAAAATCAAAACAACTGAGCCAGTTACTTGTACAGCATGCATGAAAAATTGACCTTCTTTGGAAGAAGGATGAAGGGATTGGGAAGGAGGAGCTGGGGGACACAAAAGGCAAAAAACATCTTTGGTCTTAGAAAATTTTGTTCTCAGATTTTCATGAAATGGAAATAACGTGGTTGTCTGAATCCCTGCTTTAATAATTCATTGTGCTGTGTTTTGCACTGGGAAAGCAAAAACCAAGACATTTCTAGGAGGAAAACCAGAGTAATATGTGTGTGTCTGTTAATTCTGGGATAAAAATGAGGTTTTCCACACTGCTGTTTCCCATGTATCCCAGGAAGGCATACAGTGGTTGGTGCAGGCTTGTCCCTCACAGTCTCAATAACAGTCCTCAACCTGGGTTTGAAGCTGTGCCCTGAGGAGTGAGAAGTCAGTTCATCTTCAAGTCCACAAAGGCAGTAGCCTCTGCACTGAGGCAGCCAGCAGAAGCACTGGTTGCTGTGATTTGGGTTATAAAAGGTCTGCTTGGAAATAGAGACCACTGCCTCTTTGCAGCTGAACCCCCTTCAAGCGATCGACTTGTGGCGAAACCGGCTGGATGCATTTATGATAACTTTGGCCCATCACTGCGAGAGAGATACTGAGGTGCTGGAGTGGGTCCAGAGAAGGGCAATGCAGCTGGTGACAGGACAAAGGGGAATGGCTTCAGACTGACAGAGAAGAGATTTGGGGTGAGGCATTAGGAAGAAGTTCTTCCCTGTGAGGGTGCTGAGGCGCTGGCACAGGGTGCCCAGAGAAGCTGTGGCTGCCCCAT
>JBCJKH010046675.1:0-10780 GCA_039877255.1 Loriculus beryllinus | reverse complement strand
AGTTCTTCCCTGTGAGGGTGCTGAGGCCCTGGCACAGGGTGCCCAGAGAAGCTGTGGCTGCCCCATCCCTGGCAGTGCTCATGAACTTCCCGAGTGTTCCTCCTGCCCTCACCAGCTCAGTGCCCTCCTGCTCACAGGACACCCCCTTAAGGGTGGATTCCAGAAGGGCTGGCTGAGGAGTGAGGGCCATGAGCTGCCTGCACCATGCCCAGCCCATCCAGCTCTTGCTGGGCTACTCCTATCATCAGCCTTACCTTGGTAGAGAGGTGATCCTCTGGTGCAGGAAGGAGACCAGGGCCATGAGATAGATGGTGAAGGGATTCGTGAGTTATAACCCCCTGGTAGGGGCGATAGGCTGCTGGCGGGGGTGACCTTCATGCTGCCTCAGCTGGTGGAGGGGGAGTGGTGGGAACATTTCACTCCTCTGTTCCTTGTGCAAGACCCTCAGCGCTTGAGCAGCCTGACCCACAGCTGTTATCCCTCACTTACAAAGCATAAACACACCAGTGAGAAAGTGCCTGCCCCACTCACCACCATCTATGATGGCACCAACAGGTAGTTTGAGTACAGAGCATTCAAAGTCAAATTATCCCAAGCGGTTTGCTTCTGCTCCACTTCCAGCACGTCAATGCGCAGGTCCAGCTGCAGGCACAGCTGGCACACAGCTGGAATGAAACCCAAGCACATGTCAATGCACAGGTCCAGCTGCTGGCACACAGCTGGAATGAAACCCAAGCACAACCGTGGTCAAGGTCCCTTGCCAACGATTCAGGGAGTATTTCTGCTTCACGTGTGGCGACGCTAAGAAATGGGAGAAAACACCAATGAAAAGGTAGACAGGCTTTTAATGGCATGATCGAGAATCCCCTGGAAATAACAAATCTAATGACAGCTGTGTCTGATATGAACAAGAAAGGGCGTCATCGTTTATTTGTTTCCAAGACGTGATCCCAAGTGATGACGGATGCCAGTGGGGCTGTCCATAGACGGGGCCTCTGTGATGCATGCCAGATTTGATGGCCAAGAACTTGCCATGCAGTCGAACCGGATTGTGGTTCCTTGGTCGGAGCCGTACATTCTGTCTGCAGTGTGTAAACATTCTCCAGCTGCTTTCCTAAAGAACGCAAAGAGGATATGTAGAGAGGTTCAGCCCTGGGACCTGGTCGCGTTCCAGGCAGGCGGTTCCAAGGAGCAGAAGTCCTGTCTCCAGGCCAGAAGACGGTCAGACCGTGCCAGAGGCAAAGAAAAACAACGTTGGTGTGCCAGGTACAATGTCTGAGTGTAGAGTCACATGCTAAAAGGAGATATACAAAATCATCTGCGTTTCCAGCTCCAATTCCCATCTGGAGCAGCAGCAGCAGCAGCAGCGCAGGTCCCTCGGCACAGCAGTGTTGCTGACACTGGTTTCACACTCTGCTGGACCCGGACTTCACGTAAAGCCCCGCGTCCTGCAGAGTCCATCACACCCATCACCTGCATGCGATGGGCTGAGACTGCCTGGTGCCCCAGCAGCAAACGTCAGCCCCTGCCTCCTCCAGAGACCCTGTGCCAGACCCCCCTGTGCTCAGAGCAGGGCAGAGCAGCTCCTGGCCAGCCCCATGCTGATGCCAGCCCAGCAGTACCCTCGCCAAAGAGACATCTCATCCCTGCAGCCCTCTGCTGTGGGAGCTAAGAGGAGGAGTTCTCACCTCGGTCCCTGCCAGGAACCCCGCTCTTCAGACATTTGCAGCTTCGAAATAAAAGGGAACGTTCCAGTTAAGCCAGAAAAACCTCATCTGATACCAAACTCATTGTGTCCACATGGGACTTTTAGTGTGTTCTCAAGATTAAACTACAGTTGATTGATGTGCTGGAAAAGGCCTTTGGTGGCCATTGGAGCACATGGAATACTGGTGGGATTGTGCCATGGGTCAGTACAGAGAAGAAAGAAGAGTGCTAAGGGACCACTGAGCTGCTACTGGAGCTGGTCAGGCTACCAACAGATCCTCAGGCATCTTCTTACAGAGGATCTATCCTGAGCAAACACCTCCTGTTGGGAACCTTCAAAGCTTTTCTTGCCTCAACACAACTTACTTTGGATTGCAGTTTCACCAGCAAGCAAACCATGCTTGTGTTACCCAAGGGCAGCCACCAGACCCTGGTCCATGGCACGCAGACATGTGTGGCAGCCCAGCACTGACTGCAGCTCTGATGGCCACCATCCAAGCTGGGTTGTTCTGCCTCAAGAGGAGCCTCAAGGCTCACATGGACTTTGGCTGAGTGTTACCCTGCTCATCCACATGCCCTGCCCGCAGCAGGGAGTCCTGCACACAGCACAGGTCACGTAGCATCCGAGCACTTCTTTGAAGGTAGCAGGATCCTTTACAACCCTTAGCCACTATCTAGAAAGGGCACTACTTATATTATATTGTTATAATAATATATATATTATAATATTCTTTACTTTGAAAGGCAGTCTCCTGCCCCTCACAGATTCCAAGCGCAACTGACTCAGAGCTATCTGCTGCTCACCCCCCTTTTGCACCAAGACAACCACAAGCGTCTGTGCTGCCAACCAGACTGATGGGTTAAGCATCTCCACCTGTGTGTTCAAGCCCCTGTGTGGCATTAGTGTGACTGGTGCCATCGGTCCTTCTGCTCTCTCTGCTCATATCATCTGTTGTCACCCTGGCTCAGCACTGTCAGATTCACCACTTGGCATGCCTCCTGCCCTGTATGTATCCTTGTTTCTTTGCCATACAGCATCCCTTGACTCGTCTTTACCAGCCACCTTCTCAGCTGGCAGGCAACAAAGAGCTGGCACTTCACAGACCCCAGCAAAGCAAAGGCTCTCAGCTGGGCATTTGCTTTACCTCATGGTACCAAGCAGTCCCGATGACACTTATGGTCCCAACACACATACGCTCTCCTGAACAAGCCCTGTCCCCACCACACAAACACAGGCATGGTGGCAGCCTGCTCCATGAGTCCCCTTAAAACACACATGGGTACAACCACCGTCTGCAGCTTGCTAGGAGAGACCTTGCAGCAGACACTGATGGGGAACCAAGCAGTGTCAGGCTGTTCCCAGAAGTTCCTGCAAACCTGGGGAAGTCCTAGGAATCCTGCTTCTCCTCCTGACTCCAGCCTTCTTTATCCTTCCTAGCCATTTCCTCTGCTCAGCTACATCTTCTCTTTGATCTCCTTGCAGGGAAGTAAGGAAGCAGCCACACACCAACAACAGATGCTAGGCCACGGAAAACTCTAAACTTCCTCTTGAACAAATACACTGATTGTGCTTTATTGCCCTCCCTTGCTAAGGCAGCTTTGCTAACCCTGTGAATAGTCCTGTACCCTTTTCCCAAGCTCTTTCAAGGTCTGGCATGTGCATCTAAACCGGGGTGGAGCTCCTGGTAAAAGGCTTCACCTCCAGGTCTTACCCTCTGAGCACTCCAAACTGAACAGTCCCCCAACAAACAATACAGGTGCCAGTACAGTTTATATCTCTGGAAAGAACCTGTCTTTGCATTTGTTCTGGTTCTAGTTTCTAAACACACAGGGCACATTCAGGTGGTAGTTTGACACCCCCCCCCCCCAAGACAAATTCACACGAAGTGCCACCACAGGAAGTGGTCACCCTCTGTCCTCTCCTTGCCCCGCTTCTGCTGCGTGATTAAATGCTCCCCATGCTTCTCTACAAAGGTGAGGGCATGTCTGTAGAGCCAGAAGCTGTGCTTCTTACCTGAGCATCATCAGTGGAAACAGCGCTGAGCCAGATGAAGTGCATTCTTAGCATTGGCAACACTGAGACGGTCATGTAAAGAGGTAATTCCTGTCACCCAGTCCTAGGCATTTCCCTATTCAGCTGTCCAAGGAATACCCTGTTCTCCCAGCCACCCTGTCACAGCTCTCTTGCTCCTTTCCTTTCCTGTAGATGTGAACGACTTCAGGATTTGACTGATGGTCAATGGCCATCAGTGTGACTTGCATTCATGTTCAAATGAACCAAGACTATAACTGTCCAGGTTCCTCTATCAAGCTTTTTGTCTGCAAACAGGGAATACTTGCAGCTAGTTGCAGATACGGGAATGGGTGCATGGAGCAGCTGTGTTCTGCCTCATGCAGAGCCTATTTAGGCATGACAAGGTTGTAAAGCCCAAGTATTTGGGTCTGGAACATTTCCCCCTGTGAGGTGTGTGAAATTCTGTGATTGCTTTAAGATGTCATCATGCATCAGCCCTCCTGGCTTCACTTTCAAGCCTTCCTGATTAGTCTGGGGCTAAAAAGTTGGCTGATTTAGTTCTAGCTGAGCGCTAAGCTTCTGCTCTGATGCTACTGCTTGAGGAGCACAGCGCCTGCTTTTACCTTCACGTTGTCAGTTCTCACACGTGTGGAAGAGCTGAGCACAAGAAAGACACAAACCTCTGTGACTGAACCCTCTGTAGTCTCAGGCAGAAAGGCACAAGGTACCCAATGTGCTGACAAACCTCTCCTCACAAAGCAGCAGCTCTTGAGTATAGGACAGGACAATCATTTCCCACCCTGCCACGTCAGGGAACTTTCAACCACAGTGCCAAAATTCACAAACACCGAGAGCGTGACAAGAAAGCACAAGGAATTCAGGTGCAAGGGGCACCCAAGCTAAAGGCATCCAGTGACTCTTCACATCTTCAGGCTGGAGCTGTGTTTGGTGGGCTATGGGTCTGTGGCACCAACCACATCCAGGTTGAGAAGAACCACCCATGTCGGGAGATGTGGTCTCCACAGATCACAGTCTGGTACTTGAGACAGAAGCGGCTGCAGGGTGCTCCCTTTACATCAATTAGCAAGTGCTCTTGATTTCCCAGCAAGCTGCCAATACATCCCTACTTCCATTTAAACACCCACCACACTGGCATCTGCTGGAACAGCAGCGGTGCCACCGAGCAGCAGTGCCACACGGCTTCCTCTGTGGGACACACCGGAGCGGGTAGGAGCACCCAGCAAGATCTGCCTGTATCCCATTTCCCCCTGCACAGGCATCTCTAGCAAAGGAGAGAAGAAACCCCTCTAGATCATCTCCACACACAAGGATGCATCCCTCCCTCCTGGCTAAGCTGGTGACCATCCCTTGCTAACACAGGTGGCAGGATGTGAGCCAACGCTCAGGTAGACGGTGGTGGCCAAGGCTGGTGTTTTCCCAGCAAGGAGAGAGGAGGGAGCTGCCTGCAGGATGGGAGCTTCCTCTCCAGCAGGCCTTGCTCTGCGCACCTCTGGCTCCTCTTTCTACAGCCATTGGCATCGGCAACTGGTATTGCTATCAGGGCGAGGGGTGCCGGGGGGGCGGAGGGACGGGCAGCGGGCAGGCTGCCTGGGTCACTGCTTGGTGCTGTGCGTTAGCAAGCGTGAGCTGCGGGCTGGGGTCTCCCTTGGAGAAGGCTCCGTGGCTCGGAGGCTCTCAGGCCTGTGGGAGCTGATTGCGACAGTGTGGGGTGAGAGTGAGTGAAGCTTTGAAGAGCAGCTACTGCTATACACCCGTGGGTCCAGCGTGGAAGGCTGTGCTGCAGCATCTCAAGTGTATACTATATGCAGAAGTTACCCAGTCTGTTGGGCTGGCAGAAGATCATTATCTGGCAGCTGCCTTGCTTTCCAGGACCACCTGCTTTCCTTTGGTTGCTGGACTCTGAGTCTGGGTTTTTCCTCTCTGTCGTTTTTTGGCCACGCCAGGAGAGGGCAGGGAATCTCCTGCCGGCCCCGGGGCCTGAGCTGGGGGCTGGGGTCGGGGGGAAGGAGGAACTCGCTGAGGAGCAGCAGTCCCTGGCTTATGCTGCCGGCAGGGAGAAGGGCTCTCCCTCCGAGGGGGCAGCTGGCTTCTGGGGGAAGCGCTGGGGGTCCTGGAAGGAAGGACGGGGCTCCGAGGGGATGCACAGCTGGACCTCCGTGAGCTGCTCCGTGCGGGAAGGGACGTGGAGCTCGGAGAAGGAGGGAGGCGGCTTTGTATCTGCGCTGCTCGGCACTCGTTGGGGATGCTCCCAGCGGGTCTCTGTGCCTGAAGCCTGCAAGGGAAGAGAAGAGGGAGGATGAAGGGGAGGCTCTGGGCTCCTGGCACATCTGACATGAACCTTGCTGGGCAATTACAAGGAGTCTCTGGCACCAGGATGACAGGAGCTGTGCTGGGACGAAGATGGGGCACTGGTTTGAACGCCACCCCTAACTCCTGATGCTGTTAAGTAGCGTTTGCCCTGATCCTGCAGCACCCTCTGGGGTGACGCACGGGCATGGTTTGGCTGGTAGTGGATATCTGGGACTCCTCTTAACATGCAGCATGCATGCAGCAGCCTCTCCCAAGACTGGAAACGAGCTGGCTCAAACCAGCCCACAGGGATTCCTTCCTTTCACCTCGTGTCTCTGAAAGAGCACAGTGTGCTGGCCGGGTGGCAGAGCCAAGGCAGCAGCTCTGCTCCTGGGCTGGACCACCAGCCCCAAGGCCAGGCAGGAAAGCCAAACATGGGTGAATACAGGTCTGCCTCCACTTACAGCTCTGTGTTTGTCTGATAGAGAGCCAGGTACCTCCAAAAACCCTCAAGGCACAGGGATGTAGGGAATCCAGAGCATGCGCTGGTGGTCCATGCTGTGCAGAGCCCACGTGTGTGCACCTCCTACCCAGCTCTTCACATGTTGGCCATCATCTGAGGCAATCACAAGCAGCCACCCCACGGCCACTGTAGCTCTAATCACAGCAGCCAGGCCAGGTCTCCCTGCAGAGACACGGCCATACCCAGCATGTGGCAAACCTGCTCAGAGCTGGAGGGGGCTGCTGTTAGCAGGATCAGACCACATGGAAGAGTCTGAGGAAGAGGAGGCGGCCTCAAAGCCAGGGCAAGTGGAAACGAGCTCAGTCCTTTGGCCAAAGGAGAAGACAGAGGGGTGGGAATTTCACACACCATGAGCTGAAATGACTGCAGGGAACAGGGATGGACCACGCGCTCAAGCCAAGGGAAGGGTAAAGCAGCAGGAGACGAGCAGAGCCCTGGCTGCACCTCCTTACCCAGCCCAACATTTCACATTGCTCACTGTTTGTTCTTACCTGTGGGCAGCAGCCGCATCCTGCGGGGAGCTGCACAGTGCTGCTGTTGTGGCAGCCACGGAGCTCTCAGCCTTGGCTGCCTCCAGCAGTGCTTTCACCGGGGTGATGGGCCGGGGAATCCTGCTCTTTGTGCTTGAGGGTCTCTCCTCTTTCCCTAGGAGGACTGCCCCCTCCTTCCCTGCCTTCCTCGGGATGGAGTCATCCGAGTCATGGGTGTCCTCCTCGGAGCCAGTGGCTGAGAGCGTTTCTGAGGCCCGGCGCCGGTCATCACTGGAGGATGCTGAGGAGGAGGCCCCCGAGGCCAGGCGCAGGAGGCGGCTCTGCCTCTTCTCCATCACCAGGCGAGCCAGGTCAGGCTGCTTTGCTCTCTTATAAAGCCTCTCTTTGGCTGAGAGTGAAGTCGAGAGGTCTGAGCCAGTGTCCTCCTCCGAGAACAAGATGGGTATCCGGCTCCTGTACCTGGAGCCCAGAGGTCTCCGGGGGCCCTGCTGCGCGGTGTCAAGGACGGTCTCTGCTCGCTTAAGGGGCTCTGCCACCGGTGCTGACTTCTCCAGGTCAGGCTCCCTCGTACCCCCCTTGCCAGGCTCTTCCACATCCACCGGGAGCACCGCTTTGTCAGAGAGCTCCGGCTTGTCCTCGGGAGGCTTTGCTACACCGGGAAGGGCCAACTGCTCCCCCGCTGCCTCGGAGGTGGTTTCGATGGGGTTAACGGAGAGCGCGCAGCTCTCCGTCTCTGCCCCTTCCAGCCCCGAATGTATGCTCCCGTTCTCTACCAGCACCAGGTTGTCCTCCAGCTCTTCCTCGACGATGACCTCTTCAAACTGGCCCGGAGGGCAGTACTCCTCATGCCTCATCAGCTGGCCGCCAGAAGACATGACATTTAGGTGGGTCTTCTCGGCGATGTGAACAAACGTGCGCTCTACTTTGGTAAAGGGGGAGGAAGCTGTAGCCACTGCCACGGGAGGCTTTGGTTCCGATTTAAGGACTGAGGACAGGGTCCCTGGCTCGGATACATCCAGCTGGCTCCCCATAGGCTGTGGCCGCTCGCTCTGAGGTGTCAGTGCAGCAAGAGTGCCCAGATCAACTTCTGGAGGCAGGTCTGTGATCACCGGCGATTTCTTCAGATCACCTGGTGAAAACAGCACGAGTGTTTTTGAGCCCTCCTCCAGCTCCAGGTCCCCGTCAGCAGTGGATGCTCGACTCCTGGATCCCTTCTGGTCATCAGCCAGGAGCGTGGATGGGGCACACTCCTGGCTGCGCTCCGTGCTTTTCTGACTCAGGTCACTGCTGGAACCGCTGTGCATGTCAATCTCATCCCCTTCCTCTTCCACCTCCTCCTCCTCGTCTTCCTCCTCCTCGTCCTCTTCCTCCTCATCTTCCTCTTCCTCCTCTTTTCCATTAATTTCCAGATAAGGTTCCAGAGGTTTGCAAGGAGCAGTCAGGACAACATTTGAGAAATCAACTCTCTTTATCCGCTGGGACATTTCAGGCTTTTCCCAGAAGTTGCACGCATCTTTTCTGAAGTCTTGGTAAGGCAAACTTAAAGGCACTGCCTTGGGCAGACCATTCATTTCAAAGGACTTCAGCATAAGGGCCTGCAAGAAGAGAGATGTGACAAAAGGGTCAGTATTCAGACACGACATCGACACAGGCTACATCAGGATCAATAGCAGTGGGAAGCACCAGTGGAAAGCACCAAATCCATCGAGCTTCCACAATACAAGCCTGAGCAGTGATCACTTCCATTTGTACAAACCTTAGAGAGACTCACAGTTACCAATGAAGACAAAAACATGTGCCTTCTTTGCTAAGCTGCAGCCTTTAACCTGGACCTAAAAGAGCTGTTTGCAAGCAGTTCCTCAAGATTTCTTCAAGCTTCCCAATCTTCTTCAGTATTTATATATTGGTTTCAGTTTTTAGTATATTTGGGTTGGAAAGGACCTTAAAAATCATCTAGCTCCATGTATATATTCACATCTTCACTCGTTCCTTACTGCAACCATTCAGCAACCATGTTTTATGCCCAGGCCACAGTGAGCTCAAGGGGCTTCTCTGATTTCCTGATCACCATCCACCACTGTGGAATCTTTGTAGAGCGCCTGCTCCCTGCTGTGCTCTTTCACTCCTAATTCTGCCTCCTAAGGCTCCTGCTTTCACTCAGCTGCTCAGCAAGTCATGGAAGCTGACATACAAAGTACCATGATGAGACCCTGGGGTGCCCAAGCATGAAGAGCAATGGGAGGAGAGGACAGAGGCGGTGAGAGGGGAGGGTGCATCGCGGAGCTCGGGGTGCAGAAAGTGCCTGCCCTGGTCCCGGGAGGAGAGGGTGCCCAACGGGCAGGGCTGCGCTCGGTGCGCCCTGGTGGAGGCCCTCCTGCAGCAGGGGCTGAGCTGCGGGGCGCTGTCAGTAGCTGAAAGGTGTCAGGGGAGCTGAGAGAGAGCCGGGCTGCTTGCGCCAGGCCTGAGCTGTGCAGGGGCCTCAAGCGGCCACCATAGCCCATACAGAAAAGGAGGAGGGCATCAGTCCGGGAAGGGGGGACCTAGAAACAGAAAAAAAACCCCAAACCCACAGACACCAAAACAACAGAAAATGGAGGAAGCAGTGATTGCCCTGCTGTAACCAGCGCTGGTGCAGGCTCGCCTTGAGTACTGCGTGCAGTTCTAGGCCCCAGCTTTTAAGATGAACATGAAGGCCCTTGAATGTGTCCAGAGGAGGGCAGGCAGCAAAGCTGGTGACAGGGCTGGCAGGCATGTCCTGTGAGGAGCAGCTGTGGAGGCTGGGTCTGTCTGGTTGGGAGAAAGGGAGGCTGAGGGGGGACCTCATTGCTCTCTGCAAACGTGTGAACTGGTTTTTGAAACTCTTCTGTGTTCATCCGGTTTATTTGGGTTTCCACAGGACAGCAAAAGACCACATCTCTGGCATCAGTGAGGCTCAAAGATCAAGCCCTCAGCCTGAAGCAGGACGTGCTCCTGAGCTGAATGGTTGTAAATCTTGTTTATGTGGGCAGTACCTGCTCATTTCCTTGTGATTTTCACCCACTCCCAATCCCACCCCACTCCCCCAAATACTGGTGTTTAAAAATGCTGGAGTTGTTTCTTTTGGAGAAACAGAACACAAGAGCCTGAGAACAGCAAGACTCCACGAGGAGCCCATCTGGTCCAACCCTCTCTCTCCAGTCTAAAGCAGAGTATATGAGGAGTGCAGGTCTACTTCTGTCAGGGTGCAGCGGAGTGTTCATAGGCTTTAGTGGCCGAGACTGAACTCCCTTGAGACTGCAGACAGCCCCTCAGACCTACGTTAGAGCTTGTCATGCAGAACTATATGCATAACATCTCTAGAGCTGTTCTGTTCTGTTCTGTTCTATTCTGTTCTGTTCCATTCCATTCCAGTCTTCTGCTCCCTTCCAGTGTAGTCCAGTCCAGTCCAGGTCAGTCTAGTCCAGTCCATGCACTCACAATGAGTTGTATAACGATGAGACCATTATTTACCTGAAATGCCAAGGGGTTTTCAGCACCAAAACCACTTTCAAAGACACAAATCAGAAAGGTTAGAGGTGGAAAGAGTATTTTATTTATTTTTAAATAAAGTTAGTTTAGTTTAGCTTAGTTGAGTTAAATTTAGCCTGGTTTAGTTTAGATTCTATGTTCATTTTCTAACTCTTTGAGAGCGGTGCAGTGGTGGTGCGAGAGCAGTGCAAGAAGCCAGCCAGAAGGGGCCGGGGAAGACCTGACAAG
>JBCJKH010046674.1:0-24044 GCA_039877255.1 Loriculus beryllinus | reverse complement strand
CAGGACTGAAAGGTAAACCTGCACTGTAGTTACAGCTGTCAAAGTCAGTTATAAATGGAGGAAGATGTCCCAGTGGAGTAAAACCATACACAATTTCAGTGTAATCTGTGTGTATTAACCCCATTTTAACACAACCATGTTGTAAGATCCTCCCCAGCCTTACAGCAGACCAAAGTAGATTTCCTGTCAGTGATACAGACAGAACACCAATGTTAACTTTGTTAGGGCAGTTAGCCAGCACAAAGAGGAGGCAAGTGCAAAAAGTGCTGCCATAAGGAATCTGATATGTACCTGCTATCCTTTACTAAATTACATTCTGGGTTACATCCACTACTACTCAGTTTAACAAGGGGGGGAAATGCCAACAGGTAAGCAGGGTTCTATTGCAGATGAAAAGCAGAGCTTATTGAGGCTAATGAGAGGCCATAAAAACTTGCATTTTCAATATACTAAACATCCTGTGCTTGTGAATCAGCTGAAAAATTTCAAATTCCCTCAGACTCACCACCATGAGATCACATCTTTTATTCTGAAGGATACTTACACTGCAATCAAGATGAAATCAAGCATTTTGGCACACAACTGATCGGTCTTGTAACAACAGTGTTTGCTGTACATTTATTTTTACCACTGCCTGTAGCTTTTTAAAGGAAGCAAAAAATTATGAAGGGAGTACAGTATTTCACACAGATTTCTGCAGTTGAGGCAGCTGAACAAATGTTTCATCAGTTCTGGTTTTCATAGCGTAAGTAAAGTCTGCTCACTGTTGTGAATTCTGAACATCACTTGATCTTGCTTTTAAACCCAACAGTTCTGTTTGCAGTTCTCCAGGCTTAGGAGGTACTTCAGGGATGCTCTGTTAAAAACAGGAAGACATCAGCATGGTGGCAGAAACAAAACTAAACTCACAAAACAGTAAATCGGCACACTCTAAGAGATGGTGCTACAGCTAAGCTGTGATTACACTGCCCTCTTTTTTGAGCACAGTACTAATTCTTATATGCAAAACATCTTAAAAGTCAACCTATACCCCTTTTTATAATTTTACTTTAAAGTAGCAAAATATGATTTGAAAGAAAGGCACAAAAAGAAGGAATGGGCAGTTTGTTCTGAAAGAACAAAGCTTTCTACCACTTAAGAAAGTAAGTTTGGTTGGGATGTCTACTACAGCTGCAGCTTCCACACAGGTTCTTGGTGACAAAAGAAAAGCTTTTACTGCTTCTATTGTTCTGTTTTAGAAGTTAAGCACCAAAACTGGAGATGAAATTTAAAAGAAACAAAAGACACCAGGTGCTGTTTCAAGACCTGTACCTCCTCAAGGTGTGTGCTAGCTGAAAGAGGTGTAGATCAACAGATCATTCTGAATACATACACCTATGAAGGCCACAGTGTATTAAAATACATAAATACTTTCACATCGATGACTTGAGCCGCACTGCGTAAACTTTCACGTGGCAGCTCAAGCACGGTCAGTTTTAACCTTTCTCTGACTTAAATACAGCAGAGTGTTTTTAAAAGCCAAAGCATACAAGCACAGGAGGGTGAGACCAGGCTTACAAGCTAAAAGGTCTCCAAGAGACCAAACCACTGATACCCCCAGTGGCTGGTCTCAGTTGGAGCCGAGCTCTCTGTGGCTGTAACGTTGATAAGTCTTGACTGTCATTGCTTCGAATGCAAAGTTTTGGTCATCATTTCCACTACTGGAGGAATAAAAACTCTGGTTTAAGCCCGGTACGGCTCCTTCTCGCCACTTCTGCGCGCTGTTCCCAAACCCCGGCACCGCTCTCCCGTTAATGGCACCGTGTCCCCAGTTGGAAGGCCGCTGCGCACGGACGCCTTGACCGCCGCTCCGCTTTGCGCCCTGAGGCCAAACCCTCTCCCTCAGGAGCCCCTCCACCCCACCGACAGGCTCCGTAACGCAACCAGCCCCGCGGGCACTTACAAGGTCGGGCCGGTAGTACCTGTGCACCACCTCGGCACCCGCCAACATAGCCAGCAGGCTGGCCGTCAGCGCCTTCAAGTAGGTGACCCACGGCACACCGGCGGGCATGGCCACACGACTCGACTGCCGTTACCGGTCACCCCTCGCACCGCCCGCCATCAACCACCGCTCCCCACGCACGCCATGCACCGGACGTACGTCATCCCACCCGCTGCGCCTCAGACCGGCATAGGAGGATCCGGAACCCACCCCCCACTGCGTGTGACACGCCGAGCGTCATGACGTGAGACCGTACACCCCCTCAGGCCCCGCCCCCGCGCCGGAGCCGGCTGGCCGGCTTGGCTCTCCCATTGGTCGGTGGTGCTCACGTGACGCGGGTCTGGCCGGCAGGTCGGTTGTGGCGCTGAGGAGCAGGGGAAGGGGGCGGCTCGGGGCGTCCGGTGACAATAGCCCCATCGGCGGCAGGGCTGCGCGCCGGGATGGAGGCCCAGGAGCTGGGCAGGTACCGGCGGGGGCCGCAGCCCCGCTGCCGTTTTCCTCTTCACCCGGGGTGCGGCGGTTCCGCTCTCCCCATGAGGCCGCTGAGAGGGAGGGACGCGTTCCCGGGAGGGGTTTGAGTGAGAGGGAACGCGGCGGGATGGGCCCAGCGCCCTGTGCGGGGTGCGGAGGCCCGAGGCGTGGGGCGCGATGTGAGGGATCGGGTGATGAGGATCCGCGGGCGATGGTGTGGGTGAAGTGGGACCGACGTGCGGTGGTGCGGGTGGTTATTGATGGGGGGGAGCAAGGGAGGAAAGTTGGTGGGTGCTCACGGCGGGGAGGTTTGCGGGTGGCGTGGAGCGGTGTGAGCCCCGCCTGTGTGCGGGGCGGTGGTGCTGAGGCGGGTGAGGCAACCCTAGGAGGTGCGAAAATAGTTATTTAAATGTTCCGTAACGTATACGCCGATAGCAAAAAATCGTGCTTCTCAAGCCGCGCAAGAATAATGACCTAAAAACATGTATACGAAGTTTGGAGGTAGGGGTAAAAAGCTCTTTTTCATCTCATTACTGTGTGTCGAGAGGACTTGTCCGTGATAGGGTGCAAACTGTCCTCTATTTAAAGGGAAATTCTTCTTGCAAGGAGACTTTATATATACATTAAATACGAAGGCATCTGAAGGTCAGTTTTGTTTGGTTCACTAAGTGCTCAAGTCTTTGATGTCAAAGGGAGCTCCTCCAGCCGGGGGGGAGGGAGAATGATGTATTTACTGTGCTCTGAAAACCTCCCCTGACTTTGTTAGGCAGCTTCTCCAGGAATCTGACAGACCTACATGCAGACATACTCTCCTTGATTGAGGGCAGGTGTTTGGTTCAAAATCAGTGGCCTGGTCAGAAGATTGGGCTACTCTAGCGTAAACCTGATTTACAGCGGGATTCTTAAATATTCATAGAATCACAGAATGGTTTGGGCTGGAACAGACCTTAACCATCACTTGGTACCAGCCCCCCTGCCATGGGCAGGGACACCTTCCGCTATACCAGGTTACACTGCATAATAGAGAATGGTCCCCTCTTTTGAGATATATAGCATCATTTAGGTTGGAAAAGACTTTTGAGATCATCGAGTTCAGTCGTAAACCTCACACTGCCCGGTTCACCGCTAAACCTTGTCCCTGTGTGTCTCATTTACACGTTCTTTAAATACCCCCAGGCATGGTGACTCCACCACTGCCCTGGGCAGCTTGTGCCAGTGCCTGACAACCCAATTTCCCAGTGTCCAGTCTAAACCTCCCCTGGTGCAGCTTGAGGCTGCTTCCTCTTGTCCTGTCAGTTGTTACTTCGGAGAAGATACCAATCCCCACCTCACTACAACCTCCTTTCAGGCAGTTGTAGACAGTGATAAGGTCCCCCCTGAACCTTCTCTTCTCCAGACTAAACAAACTGAGTTCCTTCAACCATTCTTCACAGCACTTGTGCTCCTGACCCTTCACAGCTCCATTGCCCTTCTCTGGACCCGCTCCAACACATCAATGTCTCTCTTGTAGTGAGGGGCCCAGAACTGAACACAGGATTTGCGGTGCAGCCTCACCAGTGCCGAGTACAGGGGGATGATCACTGTCCTGGCCCTGCTGCCACACTATTGCTGATACAGGCCAGGATATTACTGGCATTCTTAGTCAAATAGTCAATCTTGGCCAAATTTCTGGGTATCCAAAAGTTATTTGGTGGCTTTATGATAGCTTAGAGATGACAAAATTATTTCCTGAAAATCTGCTGTTCATGAAATCTTGTCTTATGTATTTTTATGGCGTGGAATCTGTGGACAAGAAGGCGGCTGTGTAGGTAGAAGGGAATGACAGTATGAAGCAGAAGTTTGTGTTGGGGTGTATGTGACTAATAAATGTGTGGAGCAGAAGATCTGTAAATGGAAGATTGTCTTTGTGCATGGAAGGAGAGTGAACGTGTGTGTGAACGCTTCTGTGTAGAATAAGTGTTGGTATTCAATATCTGATAACTGGACAACATTTGCCACATGATTTGTTAAAGCTGTCTAATAATCTGCATAGTAACTAATGCTGTATGTACTTATAGTGCTTTGTAGCCCAGAATGACTCATCCATTCTGTGCTGTATCAGATGAAGTAACTGACATAACATTAAGAAAATCTAAAACTTGTGAAACGTGAAGTCCAAAGAGTTTTAATTCACTTGTGTTGTAAATTGTTGGCATTTTTGATAGACGGTTTGCCTTCATAATGTGTTTTATGGACTGGTTTGGTTTTCAGGAAAACAAAAAAGGAAAAGCTCTATGCTTTGCTTACAAATGTTGTGGATTTTCCACATGACAGTAATCCCTAAAGAACTGTACTGTTGGGTTTAACATCACCTGGTAGCAGCTAAGCAGTAGACTGCCTAGTGCGCTTGCATAGTTTACTGCTATGTTAATAGAGTTGTTGGAGAATGATTGGTGTTTATATTCTGTTTGGTGTATCACTACATTCCTACGTTGTTTATAAATTGTGTCTTTTTTCCCCTCCATTTCTAAGATACTACGCGTATCTTCAGCAAGCTCAAGCATTTTATAGATTCCCGTTCCATCAGATGATGACTGCGGTGCCCAACATGGAAATGATGACTGAGCAGCCGACTCTAGAGGGCATCCCAGAGCCAAACATTGCTCAGGAGCCTCCAAAAGGTACTTTGGCTGAGCTGTGCTAAGTGAGGTAGTATTAGTGATCGGTTGGGGGCAAAAATTATTGGTCCTAAACTGCTTCTTTGGGCCTATTGGATTTCTTTTTCTTGATGCTGTCTGAGGAAGTACTGATGAACTGTGTCTTTAAGTAACATTCTTTTATCCGACAGTTAAAAAGAAGTAAACCCAAGTGATAGTATTCACATTGTTCAGCTTCACAAAATTCTCTTGTAGCAGAAGAAGCAGATTCTTGTATCAGTAGATAAATTTATAATTTTTAGCTGATTTCATGGGGTTTAATGTTATGTTAGTGACGTTTTCTTTTTAAAGGCTGAGTTCAAAATAGTTTTCTTTTTAATTTCTGCAAGGGAAATACAGTAAAATACTGTCTATTTGTAACATTTCTTCTTTTTAAATGGTGGTTTAGTGTGTTGTAGTAATCAGTGAATTGTTTATGTACCGTAAAGATTGTTTGGGTTTAGTGAGGCTTATTTAAACAAATACCAACAGTGCTGGAAAGTGCCCTGTAGGTGACACAAGTTTTGTACTTTATGCAGTTCAGTGTTGCCTTTCTTTTCCCTCACTAGGATTTCATAGTAGTTTAGGCTTTACAGTAACTATGCCAAGAAAAGACCCTTTGTTCTGTTACTTTGCTTGCTCTCTGCCATGTAACAAAGCAGTGATCTCTGCCAGGCTGAAATTCTGATTCTACAGACAATATTTACACACTGAGTTTTGTCTTGCTTTTAATACTCACATATAGATCAGAGCTCTCAGTATGAGATGTCATATCAGCAAGTTCATGCAATGAAATTGCTGTTTAAGTGCATCCTTTGAGAAGTTTGTGTTGTTTTGGTTGTAATATACGGTCAGATGAAATCATAGGAAGAAACCTTCCAGTTTACAGTAATTGTGACTGCTCAGTTCATTCAGGATATTATTCACTACAGTTAGGATGTACCTATGCAGATAGGTTTCTTTTGCAGTTTTATTACTAGATAACATGATGTCACCATGGGTATGCTGTTTGACTGCACTTTCAAACATGGAACCTAAGCCTCTCTGTTCTGGCATATCCTCCAAAAGAAACTATTTCGAAAGGATTATTGTGTACACCATGTAAACAACATAACCTTGTCAAGAGATTACTCTTGGTTTGTATCCTAAGTCAGCATAGTTGCCTGTGAATTGTGTGTGTGCCTGTGGCACGGAGACACCCAGGCTAGTTTAGTGTTGAGCCTGCAAAACAGAGATTCATCTGAGAATTGTTTAAGTGAATTAATTTTGAAGGTAAATTTAGCTATCTGATTTCTTTTAGTACTCATACATTTAGCTCAGTCTTTCCGAATATCCACATTCAGCATTAGAAATGTACAAAAAGGATGTTTGTTGTGTGTTTCAGAAGTTAAAAAAGGAGGAAGGAAAAGAAAAGCCAAAGCAACTGAGCCAAAGCAACCTAAAAAGCCTGCTGCTAAAAAAGAAAAATCAGCCAAGTCAAAAGGCAAACAGGAAAAGATCACAGATACATTTAAAGTCAAAAGAAAAGTGGACCGTTTTAATGGGGTATCTGAAGCTGAACTTTTGACCAAGACTTTACCTGATATCTTGACCTTTGATCTGGACATTGTAATAGTAAGTAGCTCACAGTTACAAGATTAGGTAGCAAAGTGAATAGTCTGTACTCACTGGTTATGATTTACGTTCCTCATGCCTACTTATCTACATTGCTTATATGGCAAGATCTTGCAAGATAAAGTGTATGAACTGTTTCCTGTGTGTAGAGCAGCTTTGCATTTTCTGTTTAAAATCGTAGTAACATAGTTCTCATTTCTGAGAAATCTGAGGCTTACACATAATACAGAGTCATGAGAGACTGTTACTTGACACTTTATTTACTGGAAGCACTAACCAGTGGCTGTAAAACACACTGTGAGCAGTTGTTTTGACATTGCACATCTAAATGAGACTGCTATAGAATTGTCAATTTTCACTTTTTTTTTTAAATAATGCTGGAAGGGACCGTTAACAGTTTTGTTTATTGACAGCAACTTAAAGAGAATTGAATAAGCATCCTTACTGTAACGTGCTTAAATTCCTGACTGGTATCTTTGTAGATTGGCATAAACCCTGGCTTGATGGCAGCTTACAAAGGACATCATTACCCTGGACCTGGAAACCATTTTTGTACGTTTTTATTTTCCTCTCTTCTTAGAGAATGCGAAGAACTTTGTTAAAACTTGTGGCATTTTAATTAAACTGCTTTCAGGTTTTGCTTTTTTGCCCTTTGGGGATTTATTTTTTATTTTTTTTTAATGCAGAAAGGGATTTTGCTTTTAACCAAACGAGTGATTTAAATCACCCAAACAACAGCTTTATACACTAAATACAAATGTTAAGATGTCCATAGGTTCTGTCAGAGAGGCCTAGTGCAAGGAGAAATGATGGCAAGGGTATAAAAGCTGGCACATGATATTTGCCGCATTCTTTCCCACAAAATCCATATTGATCACATTCAGTGCCTGCTTACAGGAACTGCAAAATCTCAAGATGTCTACTGAACTTAGAAATAAAAGCCTAGTTTATATAAACAGGATCATAGTGAGGAATTCTTGTTGTTCACTTGGGATTTGCTATCCTCTTGGCAGTAGATAAAATAATTTTGGCTATATAAACTTTTCCAGTAGGGCAATAGTCTTCCCAAATTAACTGATGCTCAGTTAACATAGATTCTTCCTTTAGCATTCCAGTACTCTGAGAGTCAAGGGTTTTTTTTGATTTTGTTTTATTTTCCTTAGAAAAAGGCAAATGCTTATCTTCCTACTTTGCAGGGAAGTGTCTATTCATGTCTGGTCTAAGTAATGAACAGCTGAATCATATGGATGACCACACCTTGCCACATAAATATGGGATTGGATTTACAAACATGGTTGAAAGGACAACACCTGGAAGCAAAGACCTCTCCAGGTAGGACAACAGGGAGGAATATCATGCTTTTTAATGGATGAATAGTTGTGATTTTAATGTTGAGTACTTTCTCTTTTAGCAAAGAGTTTCGGGAAGGAGGGCGGATTCTGATGCAGAAGTTACAAAAGTATAAACCTCGTATAGCAGCTTTCAATGGAAAATGTGAGAACCTTGGCTTTCCAATGAATTTGTTTTGTCAGTAGCTCTTTTCCCCTCCCCCATTTATCCTATATTCTCTTCATTTCAGGTATTTATGAAATTTTTAGTAAAGAAGTTTTTGGAATAAAAGTTAAGAACTTGGAATTTGGACTGCAGCCACACAAGGTGCCAGATACAGAAACTGTAAGTATTGATGCTGAGGAACAAAATCAGGGATTCCATTTTGGTTATCTCAAAATCAGCAGAGTCTCAGGACTTGCACACACTTAGGATAACATCAAAGTTTGCTCAAAGTACAAGGGATGGGAAAGACTTAAACAGAGAAAGGGGAATAGTGCAGATTTCAGACACAGCTCTAATGCAGCTTCTTCATAGAGTTACAGGCTTTATTTGGGAAGTAGTGTGTGAGGATTAGTAGGACAGTGCATTCTGTGAGTCCTGTCTAAAATATGAACAAAACATACTTGCTTTCATCATAACTGTCATCTACTTTCATCTGATCATCTTTGTCCAATGCTCTGTATGTTTGTATTGTTGAATTTTGATACCAAATATGACCATGGTGCTATTGTACACTACAGCTCCAGCCTTACTGGATCCGGGTGTGCCCAAGCACTTCCATCAGACCTAGCCTTCTTCAGCTGATTTGCAGCTTGAAATTAAATTAGACACTTAAGATAAAATGAACAGTTTGATGAAGAGTGTATTAGTCACAGACATCTAGTGCTGGAAAGTATCTCAAGGGATCAGCTATGTCTCATCACAGATACGTTTGTTTAACTTGTTCTTATAAACTGGTTAAGGCAAAGGCAATTACATGACCTGCCAACGTAGCTTGTTCCAAAGCTTCATTACCTTGTCTGTTCAAAAGTTTGGGTTGGTTTTATTTCTGTCCCAAATTACTGGTGCTGCAAGTTCAAGAGCTCAGTTTAAGCTATGCAGCTTTAAAGGTGAAGTGTTGCTATCGGAACCTGAAGAACCATTGCTGATTAAGTGCTTGCTTCTTAAGTAGCTCTTTAAGACTTCTGCAATAGATGTATTTGTAAGAAAGATGAATAATCCTTGTTACTAGTACATGTTCATAAATACTGCATAATAATAAAAATACTGGATACAGTTCCTTTTTCCTGAACTAATTGTATGCCATTAGTTTAGGGCGGTTGGCAGAGATAGAGACACTTAATTTGGCTTCAGCCACTCTAACTCCAGAGTTTCAAACCCTGGCAAGTATGATGCAGAGGTGCTTGGCCAAGAAGCCAGGCTGATGAACCTGTGATGCCTCCCTTGTTAGTATGGGGTGTTTGCATGCTGTACTCCTCTGCAGGCTTGCTGGCTCAGAGCTCTGCAGTGTGCTTCACTCTTTGGCACTTATAAATTGCACTTCTCATACCACATACTGCTACTACATCTCCTGCAGCACAGAAAGAACTGGTAGAATTGTCCTGCTTCAGCAGCTGGTCTTCAGCCCTTCAGGCCGAGACTTCTGGCTGGCCAGGAAAAATGAAAGATTCCTTTTATCCTCTTCCACAGCTACCAGTGTATTAGTTGAAGTTAGTGCAAAGGGTTAAAGCAGCAAGTTAACTGTTAAGTTATTCTTGAGGTACTAAATACAAACTCAGGGTATTTAGCTTACAGACCATTAATACTATTTCTCTTGCTTTTTGTCTCAAGCTCTGCTACGTTATGCCATCATCCAGTGCGAGATGTGCTCAGTTTCCCCGTGCACAAGATAAAGTTCATTATTACATAAAGCTGAAAGACTTGAGGGATCAACTGAAAGGCATTGCACCGAACACAGAGGTGCAGGAGGTGCGGTACACCTTTGACTTGCAACTTGCACAAGGTATAGTGCTTAATTTGTTAATCGTTTATTAAAACATGGTGTGCCATACACCACAACTAGCAGTTTCCCAAGCAGAAAGAAATTAAGAGTTTAAGGAGAGGAGGGGAGATGTGCTATGTTCTCTAAAGCATGCAGTATAGAATTACGGATTCCACTGTACGGCCTTAATTATCTGGGGGGGGTAGCAGGGATTATCGTGTAGAATGTGTGGCTGTTCTGTCAAGTGTTCTCTGCTAAAAATGCTCGTTGATCATTTTTACCCTGCATATTAATACCTGAGGTCTTCTCTTTTGGCAGAGGATGCTAAAAAGATGGCTGTCAAAGAAGAAAAGTATGATCCAGGTTATGAAGCAGCGTATGGAGGAGCTTACTGTGACCGTGCACCCTATGAAAGTGAACAGTGCACTTTCTCTTCAAATGGAACTGGTAAAGTGAAGAACTTGGGGCATTCAGTCTCTAAGCCCTTTCTCATGAATAAAAACTTTGTGCCATCAACTGCATTTTACAAACTGTGTTTTCCTGTTTGTGTTTGGTTTGGCTGCAGGTAATCCACAGTACTGTGAGGGGCCATCCTTTGGTGAAGTTCCTAATGGACAATGGATGACACAGTCCTTTGCAGACCAGATTCCAGAGTTCAATGCTGGTGCGACACAGGAAGAAGAGGGGAGCAACATGTAAGAGCTGTGTCTTCTCAGCTTTGCATACCTGCTGCAGTTTTAATGCAGTGCTCAAGATTGGTACCTCGGTTCTCCAACTGAAGCTTTTGAATAGGATTTTATCTCCCCTAGTTATTTTATTCTAATCCCAAGTATGTGTGTGGTAGCTCCAATCAATGAACTAGAGAATTTTAAAGAACTGTCTAAGCTTTTTAAAAAGTTAGCTCTTTTTTGTATATGAGTTTTATATTTAAGGTATCCCATTTATTGCAGGGTTTGAAAAACTGCTTTCTCATTTGTGAAGATTTCTTTGCAGCGTTAATTTCATTCCATGAATCATAACGTAGTAGTAACAGCAGCAGTATACTGATGCCTCAATATTGGGATCTCTCATAATCCTTTTCTATCCTGAGGAGAAAATGGGAAGTGTACTCTTATCTTACATGAAATGGTGTTTTTAATCATGCACAGTTAAGCAAACTGTGCTTTTTAAGTCTAACTTTTACCTTCTTTGTGCAGAAAGTTGTATTCTGCAGTGTATTTTCTGGGTGGGAAGAGAGCGCTCTGTCTGTTCAGGATTAATGTGAGTGGAGACATCATCTCAAGACACAGCACTTTGGAGGGGAATTTGTGTTGCACAGGACAGGGCCTAAATATTGTATCTAAGCTGTCTTTAGGGTAAGGTTTCCCTAGCACTCCATCTCTTCCCCCATTAAATTCCAATGTAAGGAACTGGAATTCCTTTAAAAAAATGAACAACAGTGGTTCTTGAATTCTGTGGCATTTAACTCTCAGTGATATCTGTGAGATTAGTCTCTTCAGCTGACCTTTAGCAGGAGACAACCCCTTTGCACAGATTCTATTGCAGGGAAGTGAAAAATCAAGCTCCCTGTAAAAATCACATAAAGCTGCATCATTTACGTCAGATACAGTTAGAACGGGGTGAAAGAGGTTTGCACTTTAGTGAGTTTTAACATCCGGTTCTCTTCAGTCTGTAAGACCTTAGAAAGAAGGGTGTTGTCATTATTCCTTGAATTATATCTAAGGGCAGGTGTTCCATGAGCAAGAAGCCATCTGTAGAAACTCCAGCTCTCTTCTCAGGAACTTGCTTAACCAGTACACCTTCTTGTCCAATATTAATGACTGAGAGACAAATGAAACTCCATGCTTGTGCCTAACCATCATATTCTTTCCCTCTTTTACCATGTGAGGAAGAAATTAAGTGAAAGCAATAAGCTGATCAAAACATTGAAGTTTTGATGATCTTATGACAATAGGTGCTTCACATACTTGAAAAACACATACAGACAGTATATCCACAATCCACACTGGTCAGAGATTCCTGAACTGGTGTCTTCTATCCTTTCCTCACAGCCAGTGACAGTTGTCATGCATCAAGCATAACGAGTTAGTGTAGATTCTTAACCTGCTATAGCAGCTCTCACTGAGATCACACACTGTCAGCCTGTTGTGAGGCAGGCACAATGTTTACAGTTTCTTCCCAAATGATGTGGCTTAATTTTGAGTGTCTTAAATCAAGCAAGTGTGCATTATGATTCTGACTGTGTTTATTAACCTCAGCTGAAAGCTGTCCAGTATGTTGTCAAAAAGGTATGGGGCTTGTCTTGTCTGTTATTTAAAGTGTACTGTATCATGTATTGCTGTTTACATGGACATTTTCCTACAGGTGCTCAAAGTATCTTTTATCAGGGATTTGTTACAATTCAGTTTTATTTTTCAACAAAATTAGAAGCATGTAATTAGCACTTCTGAGTATGTAGCACAGTAGAGTAACACTACTGTAAGGCTATCCTGTTCGATTGGAAGGGAAAGGCCTTCTCTTTAATGGAGTTGGCTACTAGGTTATCTAGGTATAGAATTCAGTGTTCAACGACCGTTCCACTAACTATTGCAATTCTATGTGTACTTCCTCAGAACTGGTGCTCTTTTCCTTACAGTAATACAAAAGTTCTTAAATCTGTCTTAAAACTATCAAAAGTTTCACAATAAAATCAGTAATTGTATTGCAGTGTCTCAGAACATGCTTTTGCATCTTGCTAGTAAGGGTCTGCGTGGGCTGCAGGGTGCATAATAACACATGGAAACCTTGAAAAATGGAGTCACCACACAGCAGAAGTCTGCTCACTAAACTGGTGTGTGTGTTTTCATTTTGGGCTGTTTAATGTGGGCCAGACAACTAAAAATACCTATGGCTCTGGTGAGGCCACACCTCCAATACTGTGTTCAGTTGTGGGCCCCTCACTACAAGACAGACATTGAGATGCTGGAGCGGGTCCAGAGAAGGGCAATGAAGCTGCTGAAGTGTCTGCAGCACAAATGTGATGAGGAGCTGCTGAGGAAACTGGGGGGGTTTAGTCTGGAGAAGGCTCAGGAGGGACCTAATCGCTCCCTACAACCATCGGAAGGAGGTTGTAATGTGGTGGGGTCAGTCTCTTCTCCCAAGTAAGAAGTTATAGGACAAGAGGAAACAGCCTCATATTGCACCAGGGGAGGTTTAGACTGGATATTAGGAACAATTTCTTCACCAAAAGGGTGCTCAGGCATTGGAACCGGCTGCCCAGGGCTGTGGTGGAATCATCATCCCTGGAAGTGTTCAAAAACTGTGTAGATGAGGCCCTCAGTGACATGGTTTAGTGGTGGTCTTGGCAGTCCTGGAATAACATTTGGGGCTGATAATCTTAAAGGTCTTTTCTGTGTTTCTACCATCAGACATTGGAGTCTTACTTATAAAAACTTTACATTAAGCCACACTGCTTGGCACTGAATTTCACCTCTGTAAACATTTAATAAAAATACAGCATTGTGAAGTAAACTTGTTTCCTCACCGTACATGAAAGTCTGTCATTCCAGCCTAAGCACACAAAACTGATGGTCACTCAGCTACTTAACAGATCCTTAGCTTTCTAAAAAATCAGTTAATTACACAACATCTTGCATCTCAAACTATTACGTATTGCATACCATGGCGTCTGGGTACGGTGCAGTGGTTTCCATATCAGCTATCAGGCCGAATTAATTTGAACTTCCCTGATGGGTCAGGAATAAACCAGTTTTCCCAGAGATCAGTGTGAACACTGGGATAGTCCCAAGGTTTGTATCTCCCATTCCAATGAAGTAATTTCGCTTCTTGAAGAAAATGCTCTGAGTAATGGGCATCAGGGCTCCACCCTGCATGAGTAGATTAAGAAAGAAAAAAAAGTTAAAAATTCCCATTTTTCATACTGGAGGCCCTATAGAGTGAGATATACTCAGTGGGGGTTTTAAGAAGTCTTATTAGTGTGGTTCCACCTGTTAACAGACAACTGGTTGTAAGACAGAGTAGCTTTTTTCAGCTTCATGCCTCTAATGCTCCAGCAGCAAAAGTCTCAGCAGGTTTCCTTCCTCTTAACATTTTAAGATCTTGGCATAGCTGGGGTTGAACAAAAAAACTCCTTTCACTATTTATTTTACTAGAGCAGCTGAGCCATTATCTTATGATAGGGTAACTCACCATTGCCAGGCAAAAGGTAAATACATTCTCCAAATGCTGAGGAGACAAACACTGCTAGGCATCCCACCATCTCCC
Organism: Loriculus beryllinus; assembly: GCA_039877255.1. NCBI lineage: Eukaryota > Metazoa > Chordata > Aves > Psittaciformes > Psittacidae > Loriculus > Loriculus beryllinus. The sequence goes on along the minus strand of JBCJKH010046674.1, from coordinate 9,727 downwards.
ACCACACCTTCTAAGAGAGTGTCTGATTGTTTTTCAGTCCCTCACTTTATTCAACTCTTTTCATACATCCTTCCCATACTTTATGACAATACAAGTTAGCTGGTCTTCAAACATGTAACTTTGCCCTTGGTATTTGTTTCTTTTTTTTCCAATCCAACTCAATGACTATTAGGGATCTGAGGTATGAAGTGATGCACTGAGGTAAAGTAACATAAGGTCCTGTGCTGGAAACCTACAGACCACTCACTTTATTTAGTTCCAACTGCAAACAGTGGGAAGTTAAACTTACCAAGATGCCTTATGTGCCACATAGGATTAATAGTGGAATACTTTCCATGAAACACAATCAGCATCGGAGAGGTTGCCACACCTCCCCCAAGGGTGCTGCTGTAAAGGTTTTCCCTGCAAAAGGGGGAGAAGGGAGGGAGGAAAGAAAACATTCAACATTTCAAACACAGGTACAAAAGGCAGAAGATTAAAAATAAGCACTCTGTCAAAATTCAAACTCATTTTGAACAGACTGATGTTCAGCATACTCCTTCCTACTGCTCTCAATTGCTTGTCTTTGCAACTCCAAGTCCTGTTGGGTAACTCAATGCTACCAGGCAAAACAGGAGTCAAACCCAGATGAAGCCAATGACTTATACACACTGCTGACAGTCTACTCAGGTGACAAAGCTTACAGTAGAAAAAAAGCTGTTAACATAAAGGAATTAAACACAATTTAGACTTGTTTCTTAATGTACATGTTTCCATGTGTTTCATTCCCTCTCTTCCCCTCTCTTAAGCTTTTAGACCCATAAATCAACCTCTGATTTTGCCAAAGTCCAACTACATTTTTCAGCCTGGAGAAGAGGAAGCTCTGGGCAGACCTTGGAGTAGCATTCCAGTATCTGAAGGGGTCTACGAGAAATCTGGAGAGGGACTTTTTACAAGGGCATGTAGTGATAGGACAAGGGGGAATGGCTTTAAACTGAAAGAGGGCAGAGATTAGATGTAAGGAAGAAATTCTTCACTGTGAGGGTGCTGAGGTGCTGGCATAGGTTGCCCACAGAAGTTGTGGCTGCCCCATCTCTGGCAGTGTTCAAGGGCAGGTTGGACAGGGCTTGGAGCAACCTGGTCGAGTGGAAGGTGTCCCTGCCTATGTCAGGGGGTTGGAAGTGGATGAGCTTTAAGGTCCCTTCCAACCCAAACCATTCTATGATTCTATAAACAAACAGCTGAAGGTCATCTATTCCCTATGAATCCTGTGATATATTCAGGGCTAGGTTAAGCACAGTCACTGTAAGGTGAGGCAGCAGTGTGCTGAAGGCCTGGCCAGCCCGTGACTGAAGCCACTCACCTCTGGGGCTCCGTGCCCACCACCCAGCCCCATGAGGATGAAATGTGGGAAGCACCGAGAGATGGGTACAGAGAAGAAAAAAAAGATGTGAACCTCCCCTTCAAAACTGGGTTTTGACTGCCAAGCAATTTATTGCACTGTCATTTTGAAATCCAGCTAAAAATAACATGAATGTGTTACTAAGGTATAAAATCAACTTCATAGAGAAAATTTGCAGCAATATTCAGGGAGGTTTTTTTCACTTAAACACTCTCAAAAAGCACCGCAAGAGCCTGTCAAAATATGTTACCCAAGCAGAGTAAGAGAAAGAAATTTAGCTTTTCATTCCTGCACATGCTTTCTATTTATGTGTCTTCTCTGCTCATTTGTGAAACTAACAAGTAACAGTCCAAGGGCACAAGCTATTTAGTTTCAGTTCAGCCTTACTACATTTAAATTTAATCCTTTGTGAAGAAAATAAATGTCAAATTTGCAAGTATAGGTCGTCAGTGAACTAACATAAGAAACAAAAAGTAATTGTTTTGTTGTGTCATGACTTACTCATGGTCAATTTTTGTTCATGTATAGGAAAAACTTGTGGTTTCTATTAGTATTTAAGAAACACAGTGTCCAGTCACAGTCTGGCTTATGTTACAATACAGGAGACCCCATACAAACAGGGAAACATTCCTCCTTCTTTAAACAAGCCTCAGAAAGAGAAGATCCTAAGTGTTTTCATCTCCAGTGTGGTTCGTTACCCAAAACAAGAACTACATGTTCACAATGTCCCTCAAGATTAAGCATGGTTTGTGATTAAAGACTAAAATTCCAGGTGGCCATTTCCTGTTACACAACGGGTCAGATTGAAGCAGCCAAATTCTGGAATGCAAGTTACTTTGTTTGATGGGATCTCAAAGAAAGACTGCTATAAAACTTTTAAGAGCTTTTAAACAGAAAAATTAAACTGCAAACTGAGTATTAAAAGTACAAAGCTAGATTTCTACACGTACTCTACATTTCTTTGCATCCACTTTTCCAATTGCTTTGTAATCCGTTGATGTTTCCATTCGGTCATGTTAGCAACAATTACTCCTGGATTAAAGGAGCAGGTGCTGGGACTGATGCCAAGATCTCTAATTGCTTGCTTTCTGTAGTCCAGAAATCCCATGTACGTGTTCTAAGAAATAAAATAAGTATGTTTATCTTCTATGAATCTCCATAAAGATAAGCTTAAATGCATCTCTATCACTCACATGGAGACTAAATATGCCCTCCCAGAGCTGAGTTTCTAGATGGTGGTTACTTGTCTTCATTTCCACATCACACAAGGTTGAAAGGTAGGATACTTCCAGCTATTGAATTAGTTTCTCCACAGCATTATTCCATGGGAGTTCTTCCCTCACCATACATTTGTCTTTCTGTAGCTTATTCTGAATATCACACTTGTACTGTTGTAATGCCAGGGGCACTATAACAATTCTAGGGAACTCAGCTCAGGAATTAGCCTGCAAACTCGTCTTCCCAAGTCTCATTCCCCATTTGGCTAATAGAAATACCATCTATTCTGCCTTCATTAGTTCCGTAAGTGCTCACTATCTACTGATGGCAAAATAGCAAACATAATTTAGTAGAATCTAAAGAACAATAGGTATTGAAATTATTCCAGAAAACAACTCTGCAGAGCATTACAGTTACTGCAATTATTGTAAAACTATTACAAAACTGCCAAAAAAATAAAAATATATCTTGCACTTTGTGTAAAATATATCAAATCACCTTACATTTGTAGGCCAATACATTCACCCTTGGAATTCCAAATTGGCACCTTACCTGCATCCCTACACTTCTAACCATTTCATGTGTGGAAGGCAGATCACAGTCATCTGAAAAAGCTGCAGCATGTCCAGGAGCCAGCTTAGTATCGTAGAGTTCCTGGATGTCACCTGATTGCGGAAAGATCAAAAGCATAAGAAGAAACCTGCTTCACTGATACAGAGTGTGTAGGATAACTTCTGTTCTCATGCATGTTACTTAGGAACATTCCAATTTTAAGATTCCCAGATATTCATGAAGACTGAATTTTGTAATGTGGGACAATTTTCCAATTTTTTCCTGTACCTGGATGTCTGAGGCCTATCTTTAGATATCATCAGTATTCAACACACCTTGAACGTCCAAAATCAGCTACAGCAGAAGCTGATTACACTGTCAAGAAGCCTGGTGACAAAGCTCTGCATTCACAGAGCTTGCCCTTGGAAACGGAGGGCACAGACAGCTTCTCTGAACCTCTTCAAGTCCCACAAAAGCACCACTTCAATCTATGGCACAGATCAGGCTTTTCCTGATTTTATCATGTTTATACCTCCTGCTGAGATACATGGATTCCCAGCACTGGCCAGTCGAAATGTGCCTGATATGCTTTACCATTCTCCCTGGCTTCCCGACCACTCAAATGCTTCCTGGTGGAGAGAAATAACACAGTGCATGGCATCTCACCCATCTCCTGACTAGCAGGTACCCTGATGTGCCTGAACAGTTTCGGGGCAGGTGGGAAGCACAGCAGTGCAACAGTAATGGAATTAGTTTATATCCAAACTCCCAACAGCTACCAGCTTTCCTGCTAGGCATGTGCTGGTCACGGATTAGAATCATCTTGGAAGGCCACATATGGCCTAGCAGCCTGAGGTGAGCTCATTCAGAGACTAGTAAACAAAAACATTCTCCATACTATAAACACTGAAACTGCTACTTGTGAAATAAGCAGAATCTATTTACTTATTTGTCTGAGCTCATCAGCTGGGTGGAAAACTTGGTTTAGGATTCATGTCCCACCAAGAAATAGAATTTGAATGAATGGGACATTTAATGGTTGAAGATCAACATGCCTTACCAAGAATTTTCTCCTGATTCTAAATAGCTTCTGCTTTTCAAAACAAAAAGCAAAAGAAAGAGAGAAAGCAACAAAAAAGGAAGAGAAAACAGGTTTTCAAGAGAAAAGCAGGAAAAAAATAAATAAGCAAACAATTCTGGGCTGAGCCCCAAGCTCAGCATATCTCACTCTTACTGCTTTGCAGAAAGTAACAACCAACAACTGATCACAGATTTAAGCCCCCAGAACCCCATTCATTTCCACTACAGAGACATCTGATGGAGAGCACAGTCTCACACTAGAGCTAAGACATGGGGAGCAGCAGCCAGAAGAGGCTTTCTCCCTCCACCTTGCTCCCAGATGTCTTTCTTCATTCCCTTCTTCTGGGCCCTACGATTGCGTGACTCAAGGGTGAGCAAGACAGCCTGGCTGAAGCCAAGGAAAAGAAAATAGAGGAAGAAAATAAAGGGTTGGGTTTTCTTTCTTTTTGTACCGCTAGTTTTCTGCCAGGTCAAGCAGCAGAATCAGCTTATTCTGCAGCTGCACATCTGTAGATAGGACACGAGTAACAGGAGCTGCAGGGGACAGGAGAGGCAGCAGCCTGCCATGAGCTGTAAAATGAAACTAGGTGCAGCTTTATCCTGTGGCTCCAGAAACGCTATCAGCTGACAGAAGCTGACACCCCTCAGGAAAAGGAAAGCCCTACCACCCCTCTTCCAGCCACACTGCCTTGACTCCTGCTGAAAGCAATCACAATTCCGGTGAATGCCTGTGTAGGGGCAAGGAGAGATACAGAAGTGGTGGGCTCAGCCTGCAGTGCTCATGAAATTGGAACATAAATGAAGACTTCAGAACCTTTCAGAGAGTCAAACATTGCTGTTGCCCATTGGTGAACGAGAGAACAACAAAACCAAAAAGCAGAGATAGCCACTGGAAACACGCATGTTGAAGAATTGTCATATGAAGCCTACTGCAAATTAAAATGAGATGGGCAGAGCAGATTGTTTTTATCAAGTGACCAGTATCAGCCCCTTTAAATGCAGATGTTATGAAATCTGATACTAAAGAGAAAAAACTGTAAGAAGGTGCAAGAGAAGCTGTGGAGAATAAAAATTCCCTGATCTTAATGTTCTTAGCATTTGTGAGAATTCAAATACTAGCATGTCACATACTTCACAAATATGGCAGCATCTAAGTGAAATCCGTATCTTTCAGCAATTGACCAGATTAAGTTAAAATGAAACCTGTGCATACAATTTTGATCAGAATCAACAATTCAACAGATATATAGCAGGATATTCTACAGACTTTCCTTTAAAACAAAGCAGATCTGTAGTTTCCCTGAACACAACACTCCTAGCAGCTGCCTCTGCTTCCATTATATGTCATATTTCCAAATGACTGTAAAAGCTGCAATAACTTTGATTGTAATTCTACTAGAAACTGTCTTTTGGATGACAGCTTACCTTGAACAATGATATCATCATCCAAATATATGACTTTCTCATGCTTCTGGATAAGCAAAGGAAGATAAAATCGAACAAAGTTGAGCTATTAAACAGAAAAAAAGGTAAACACTAAGTGGTAAAGCTGTTTAATGAAGTAGTCGCACATTTCTGTCTCTATTAACAATTAAACTGTTATTTAACTGTGTCATTAGACTAATTAAGCTAAATTAAATTTCTCTCTTCATTGAGGACTAGCCACCAATCATTTGCTTTCTCCTCCCCAGCTTTAGCAGTATCTTCAGTAGTATCTTGAATCCATTATTACTTACCCCATTTACTATGGCTCTAACAAAGCAGCCCAAAATAGTTGCTTCTTCACAGAATCACTTAGATTGGAAGGGGCCTTTTAAGTTCATATTATCTAAGCCCTTTTCTCAAACAGGGTCCATCTGAGCAGGCTGCCCAGGACCATCCCCAGTTAGGCTTTGAATATGTCCAAAGATGGAGACTCAACAGCTTCTCTGGGCAACCTGCTCCAGTGTTTGACCACCCTTATTATTAAAGAAAAAAGAAAGAAAAAGCTTTTTCTTGTGCCCAGAGGAAATGTCATGTGTTTTAATTCGTGCCCATTGCCTTTTGTCCCATTTAATTTGTGCCCATTGCCTTTCGTCCCACTGATTTATACACTTATAAGATCCTCCTGAGTCTTCTCTTCCCCAGGCTAAACAGCCTCAGTTCTCTCAGCCCCTCCTCATACAAAAGATGCTCCAGTCCCTGAGCCATCTTTGCAGGCCTGTTTTGGACTCACCCCAGTAAGTCTGTAACTTTCTTGTACATGGGAACTCAGAAGTGGACACACTGCATGAAAATCATGCAACACTTCTTGTCTGTTCTGACTGTAACTCTTACTATTTTAATCCAATGACTGTTAGCTCTTGCACTGGAAGAGATAGTAAGCAACCATCCCCCATCCAGTCCTCCATGTCACTCAGCTCTGCAAACCTCTACTTTCACACTAGAGGTCACATTTCCAGGCTAAACAGTTTTAACCCACTGATTCCTTGCATGAAGGAAGAAATTCTATAATTAAACGTGTCAAAGGCTCAGAGAAGGGCAGCAAGAATAAACATTCCAAACAGACCTGAACATTTTCCAGTGGTGCTACGCCTTTTCCAGATGAGGGGACAAAGACTGCACATAGTATTTAGGATGAAGGAAAATGAGATATTTGTATTGTGGCGTAATAATATTCTCTATTTTTAATCCATATTCCTTTCCTAATAATTTCTAGCATCTGATTTGCCTTTTTCTGCCAGTTAGTAATACTTAGATTACTCATTAGCTTCTGAATTACCCGTGGACATGAGCAGAATGGAGCTAACTCGGCATCATGGAAGCACAAAGAATACTATTAGGTCCTCTCTCTAATAGACTGTAAACATATTCTTAAAGATACGACACATTCCAATCACCTAGTTTATGCCACCAAATACTGAGGTCCCAGCAAGACAGCTAAGTTGCAAGGAGCTTGTTATAGTGCACTTTTCCTTCTTGAGTGAGGGCATAATGTTTGGACCCGATGTAGCTTCTCTGACTTACACCCCACACCCCATGTATGGAACAGAATTTCTAGTACATTGTAAAGCCTTTAACAAGCATTAAAAACACTGAAAATTTGTTATGTGGTATTAATTTACTCACAGGCTGCAGCAGCTCTGGACGTGATGCATCTTGTCTGATTTTTCCTTTTAGTACCATAGGGTTGAATTCCACAACCTTAAATTTTATTTCTTTCAGTTTAGAATTCTCAATCCATCTTCTGTGATAAAAAAGAAGTGGTAAAAGAAATACTGAGTATGTAGCAAGTACTTCCAGTATTAAATTTGCAGACTCATAGGAGAACAGAACTTGATCTATTCTGCCCAAAGACAGAATCATTTCTGTTAACAGCTATTGCACACATACATGAAAAAACAAAACACTCACCAGAACATCCTACCCCACTGTCAAAACCAGACTCCACCTGTTGCCCAAACAACTCTTCCACCATCACTAGTATCAAATGCTATTTTTCTAGGCTTTCCTCCTATAAAGACCATTTTTTCCTGTCCTATGTATGTCTTTAAAGCAGAGGTTAGTTTTCTCCCTTTCACAGTTTTACATCTGTCAAGATGCCTGTCCCATTAGCTCCTAACGACATTGTCTTTAGACTTATTTTTCTATTGTTGTGTCAGCTTTCTTGACACCATTACTTATTTTCTCCTCTGACTCCTCTTTGAAATCCTTCCTGAAAGCACCTAGAACTAACCACCACATTTCTTCTGATGCATTAATAATGTCTGCAAGATCAGAAGAAGTTTCTTCATGTCTCCTGTGGTCACATATATCAACACGTATATCCACTATGATGCATGCCTTATATAATTCTGTAGTTTTTCAAATGAGCGCTACCCAATTCCTGCTTTACCCCAAGCCAATACAAACAGCTATTCCCACCTTGTCATTACCTCTACTGAATTTGATCACATTGTGATCACAGTTCATTTTTCCAATTCATCACGATTACTTTGTTTTCAGCTCTTGTTCTCAATATATCTTCTGTCTCTTTTCCAGCTTCATGCCAACTGCAGACTCATAGAGAACATCTTCCACTATTATCTAGGTTACTGATGAACTAAAATGCAAAAACTCCCTGTGGAACTCCACTCATTATAGCTTTTCACTTTGACACAAAATGTGGGTACACAGGCTACAGAAGTGGAGTAGCCAGAGGTGAGCACTGGTAAGAAACTGCTTTAATTTAGATTCATACCTTCCTCCTCTTTTAGACAATATTTTCAAATTTTAACACCCAATGCTTCATTACAAGCTTTTTGGTGTCTCACTTTATAACTTTTAATACATCCTCTCAGCTGAAATTAGCTTTAAACATCAACTTTTTCTACACTTTAGCTTAAGACACAGTGCCAGATGATAGTGCAGTGTCACAAAGTAGGACTGGCACAAGCATGTACATACTTATATACTCCAGACTTTCTGCAGCTGATCTACAGCAGGCAGAGAGGCAGTTACAGATATGGGCTGGCTATATCACACCCTTCTACACCAGGCAGTGCCTTGTAGAGGGCAAAATGGTCCCATTTCCTAAACATAGAGAATCATGGGAATTGCTACTACTGGGTATAGCACTTAGTATAACACTAAATAAAGGGAGAAACTTTTACCTGAAAGATCCTCCAAAGTCTACATGCCTGTTAAGGAACACAGCAACCTAGTTCTAACCACAGCATGAAACAAAATAAGGCTGGTACATACCGAATATGTGGGATGGTAGTCTTCAGCCCAACTATGTAGAACAAAACATTAGCCTCTGTGTTGCTGTAGATGCTACTGATTGCTGCTACAGCTGCTCCCATTCTGCCCACAGCAGCGCAGATTACAACTGGGATTTCTTCTTCCATTTCCTCTGGACTCTCCAAATCAACTACAAGAAACAAAACTATGCATTATAACAGAAAATTAAGAATCTTTTTATATCAGATCTGGATCACAGGAACAAGTATGTAGTTCCAGAAGAAGCCGAATCATATCACATTCACCCTGTTTCCTTACCACATCCTATACACATCCGTATCTGGCAACACATACAGGATGAGTTTTCACTGTCGGATGCCTCCAAAGAGAACATATAACACAGTTCTTGGCATCTTCTACTCAGCAGAGGCACAGTTCAGCCTGTCATCCATGCAGCTGCTTATTCACATGAAACCTGAAGAAGTTCAAATACCTTTGAGACTTGTACTTCTCAGTTATATCTAGTATAAGGTGAACAATAGGTTCCAAAATTATCAAAGGAAAGAGGTAAGTCAAAGAGATGGTGCAACTGCATGAGCTTCACTTCTTTGGGAAGCAAGCTAGAAATAGTGCAAAATTTTATACCAGCTGAAAGTTGCTAATGATAAAAAAGGAAAAAAAGTCTAAACAAAATTGAATCATAGAATAAACTAGGTTAGAAAAGACCTTTAAGATCATCAGATCCAACCATTACCCCAGGACTGCCAAGACCACCACTAAACCATGTCACTGAGG
>JBCJKH010046673.1:0-10621 GCA_039877255.1 Loriculus beryllinus | reverse complement strand
GTGCCCAGGCCAGGGAAGCAGCCTCAGCTCTCCCAAGGAGGCTCATCAATGATGCAGCAGTAACACAACCTTAGGGTTATTCAGAGACTCTACTCATTCACCATCGGGAGACCCGTTCATCCCCCAAAGCCCAAAGGCTGGAGGGATCAGGGCAGAACCAGCCCAAGATCTGGTGGTCCTCAGCTCCGGGGGATAGGGAAGAGGCTGAATAACCTCAGTTCTGCTGAGGGGGGAGCACCACGTCCGCTGTGCTGGCATTCCCATCTTCCAGCCTATTTATGCAGCACACATCACTGGTGGCGATGTGGTGGACCTGGTGATGGTGACAGCCATAAATCCCAAGGCTTTCTGTAAAGACAGTCTGGCACTGCTTCCTTTTCCCTTGCAAAGAAGGCACAGGGAGGTGAAAGCAAGCTTGTGGCAGGACTTCAGCAGAGGATGCAAAGCATGGCTGAGGCAGAAGGAACAGGAGGCAGAGATGGCTTTTATGGAGAATAAATCACTGTCACAGCATGTAAATGAAGATCACTCGGTGCGGGTGGCTTTTCCCAGGCACCACTATGGGATTAAGACCCAGACATTTAAAAATCAAAGGAATTTGCATCTTCTTTTAGTGCCTATCAGGTGCTCTGTGCTGGGAAGCCTGTTCCTGCCCAGGCTGAGCTCAGCAAACACCTCCTGTAACAGCTTCAGCTGCATGGGGATGGATTGCATCGTGCTCCTGCTCTCTTCTCACAAAATCTATTCTCAATATACTGCTGACTAATTTCGTGCTGGTTTCTTCTCTGCAGCTGGAAAGTGACTGAGAATAACCCGGGAAGGCCAGCTCGCCTTTCAGATGGAGACCTTGGCGAGCCAAGCAGGCATCCTGGGGACAAACCTATTTAGAGCCACTCAGTGCCATCAGATTCACAGCAGTAGGTAGGAACTACTGGTCAGGGGAGGCAGCAACCAGGATCCAGTCACAGTACGAGTCCTGGGATGCACACGGATGTCTCTAATTCTCCATGAACCAAAGAAATAATGACAGTTCCCATCCCTCACCATGGTTAATGGCTATGGTGATGTTAACATCAGGGAAGAGAAGGGTTGGATGCTGGTGTCATAAACCCTGCCCGACCTTATGCTTTAGGGCATCTGCAAGGCATCAGGAAGGGTATCATCATACTCAGTATATGTTAAATAAGTTATTCATGATAGCGTCTGGGTTGGGGTCACTGGAATTATCTTCCTAAGTCTGTGCAGAGGTATTATACCTTCTTTGCAGTATTGAAATAAAACGCTCCTGCTCAGTGACAGAATCAGCCTCACTAATACCTCAAAGCTTCTTAATGGCAGATTTGCCTCCTGTAGCAGATTTGCAGCATCAGGAGAGCCCAGCTCACCTCGAACACCAACGGCGCTGAACTCAGCCCTGCCGGTGCCTGGCACTATGAGCTGCAAGAGGATGTCCTCTGCCCAGAACTGTGCAAGACCCCCCCAGCCCAGCACAGCCCCACTCGTTCCTTCTGCTCTCTTACAGGGAAGAGCGGTTTCACTCCTGCATGGACACCCCTCTGCCCTCTCAGGCTGGGCCCTGCAGTACTTGGGGTGCTTCAAGCAGGCAGCTATGTATAGCAAGGTAATCTGCACTGTGTGAAACTTTCATGAGGACATGACAGGGATCGAGCAGAGCCCATCCGTCACCCAAATTACGTTTCGTGTTAAGACGGAGCCACACACATAGGAGCTGAGGCCGCAGGAGAAGGCAGGGGATGGCAGTATTACAGGTGGGTTTGGTCACTGTTCCTTTCTCAAGATAAAGCTGCAGCAATGAGGCAGCCAAAGGGTAAACATCAGGTTCCCTGCACCTACACAGATGAGAGAGCAGGAATCCCCTGCCCATGGGATAGAGGGGATGCAAGGGGGCTTTGGGGGACCTAAGAAGTGGTTGATGATGCTTCTTGAGCTGTTCCAGGGAAGGGGCCTCTGCCTTGGTGTTTGGCTGGAGCACAGGGCTCACCTCAGGTGCCTTCTCACTGCCTCTTCCACTTAACCTTCTGCCAACCTTATTCCTCTCTGAAAGGTGCCAACACACCCCTCCAATTTTTGAGGCTTAATTCAATAACCCTGCTGATGTGCACTGAAACCCTTTAATGGAGGGAGGCCGGGGATTGCTGCATAGGTGAAGGATTTCTAGGAAGCCGGAGCGATGTGTTCAGTAATAAGCTGAAATGACTGTTTAAAAGGGCAAATGGAGCAGTATTTCCTGAGAGTGATTCTTGGACACAGCATGCCCCTGCCTCTACGCAGCCTTATCTCTCCATCTTTAGGCTGAAGGACTAACATACCCTTATATTTAATTTATAAAATGAGCAGTAGTAAATCACAGCTGGGAGAAACCACTGTTGCAGTCGTTTGCTTTCCTGCTTGTACTTTACTGTACACACACACGGTCACTACTCAGGGAGTTTTCCACGGCTTGTTTTCGCTGTAGCCTGGATTATTTTAGGGTGGCAGATGGTTGTTTTTAGCTAAGTTTTAGCTTCGGGGGGTTTATTTTTAAATACAAAAATCCCAATTAAAACCATCTCCTGAATGCCTGGGACGAGGCAGCTATTGCCAGCAGGGCACAGACATGACTGCAAAGGCAGCTGGGGCACTGCAGCGATGCAGGAGGTGGGAGTCCCTCAGTGATGCTCATGGTGAAGTCCTCAGCTGTCCCTCATCTGCTTCCTGGACCCTTTAACCCACAGCTCCAACCCAAGAGTGTCCAGAAGAGCCTTTTGCAGAGGCAGGGATTTGCCCTCGTGCACAGGCAGCCTCTGGCATTGCTGGGGCTGGGGGATGCGGAGTGGTGATGCCTGGAGCCACCAGCCAGGACGTGAACTTGCCAAACCCCTGTCTGCATCCTCATCTTCTTCACCTTGTGCTCATGTGCTTCACCTCCCCATCACAGTGGCTCTGCTTCCAGCTGCCCACCGGTGGTGGACGCGGGGCAGGTTATGTTGAGCTGCACCATGTACTGTTGTAAGAAGACACTCAGGGCCACGTGGCACGTGTATTTTAAATTGCCCTAAAAATGACTTGGCTACAGACTTAATGAAGTGTTAATATATGAAACCTACTCATTAAAAAGCCAAACTGCAGCAGCTTGTGATGAGTGGCTGGTCAGACTCTGAACTGAGATCAATTAGATATGCAAAGTTTTTCCAGAGTCCTTGGCTTCCGTGCTTGCCAGCTCTTCCAGCTGCCACAAGCTTCTCTTGTCATCTTTTCTTCCCCCTGGGGATGAACAGGGGCAGCACAAGCGGATGCTTTGTGCCTGCTGGTTCTGCACTGCTGTGGTTTTATCAGATGTCCTCTGGCAGGGATGGAGTGGTCTGGAGTGGGGAGATGTGGATGGAAGGCTGGGTGAGGGCACAGCCCAAAGGGTTGGGGTACAACCAACCACACCGTGGGACTCCAGGGATCCCATCCTCTTCTGCCATCATCCCTTCCTGCTTCACCGTCAACGTGGTCCCCACGGTGCCTGGCTCCATATTGCCCTGTGCCTGTTGAATAATTCATTCCCACTGCCCCCACAGAAGATGAAATAGAAAACACTGTTATTTGGCTTGGATTTTATGTTCTGTTTCCCAGGGAGGGAAATGGCACATTTACTTTCACTAGATGCCATAAAACACGCTCTGAAATCCTCCCTCGCCACTGTTGTAGGTGGGCACACGAGTGAGGACACAGCTGCCCAGGCTCCCTGCACAGGCAGTTGGGATGCTCCTGCTCACCTGAGCATCACTCCAGCACCGTCTTCAGTCATCCAGCTCTTACAAGCTCCCTTCATTTGCTCTCTTTTGCAGGCAATTAAATTCCCTGTTCTCAAATGACTTTTCCCTTCTCCTGTTTTTAATTACTCAGGTCTTTGCCATTGCATAGGCAGTGACTTTGAGAGGCTGAGCACAGCTTGTCCCTCTGCAGAGCCTCATCCATAACAGCTACATGGCCAAGAGCATCAGTAGGAGTCAGCTTTTCAAGAGTTAGGAGGAAAGCTGGTTTTGGGGAGGCAGCTGTAGACACGACCTGAAACCCCCAGGCAATAGAGGGAAATGGAGCTTACGAAAACAGAGCTGTGATTTTGTCTTCAAAACACCTCATCACAGTCACTTGCTGCTTCCCCACCTGGGACTGTTGGGCTCTGTGCAAACACAGATGACTCCTGACCATACTCTGGTGAGCAGCTGGTGCTGTGTTGAAGTGAGTACAAGTCTGTGGCCTGCCTCACCTTGCACTGAAGCTGCTTTGCCTGTTTCTGGCAGAAGAAGAGAGAAATGCATCAAACCCCATGGCTTTTATTTTCTCCTGCACAACAAGAAGCAGTGGCACTAACAGCATCCTCTGCAACCCAGCACTAACACACATTTAATGACACACAAAGGGAGAGGAATAATGCGCATGAAGCAGGCACTGGCTGCACATCTCACTTTGCAGGCCACTAGAATACAGGAGCAGCGAAAGAGCCTGAATCCAGGCAGAGAAGGCAGATGCTATTAGGATGAGTCTCCAGAGAAAATCAAGCCAATCAGTGTGAAATCGATTCTCTTCTCCCCTCCTGAGAGGGTTTTCAGACCTGTGTATCCCTGTATCCCTGACAGCAGGAGCCCAGAAAGTAGCAGGGACAGGGGTTATACACACAAATCAGGACAAAGTGGCTCAGTTACCTTTAGATATAGCACTTTAAAGACACTTTTAAGTGCTGGGTGTGTTCAGCCCAGCGATGGAGACATCGTTGTGTGGCTCATGCAGAAATGGAGAGCAAGAGGCAGATCCCTACCCCGCACAGCAGTCCTTCCCCAGGGAATGAAATCCCAAAGGGGTAAAAGGGAGCTAGAGGACAACTTGAACAACTTGAAGTTGATGCTCAGAAGTCTCCTGGCAAAGCCTGATGAGCTGCAAAGCACTGGGGTGGTTTTAAACACCTGCATGACCCCTCATGGCCATTTCCTACAAGGAGTGGAATGTAGGTGCCTGTACCTCCAGAAATCCCAAGGGTTTTGCTTTCCAGGTAGCTGAGAAGGCACAGAGGAGAAAGACCCAGCAACCAGCATGGCTGGGGGCTTAGAAAGGGAATGAATTCATTGTTCTCCAAGACCATTTTAGGTAAGATAAGCAGTCTCAGGTTAAACTGCAGCAATCTACTGCAGTACCTTCTTAGAGCAGATACAAGGGAAGATTCCCACCTAAGAGAGCCTTAGACAAGCTCTTTAAGTCCTTTCCTCTGTGTTTTAATAAATCATAACCTTTATCCTGTACAGATCTCGCACCTACGCTCCCAGGAGATGTCCTAGCGCGCTCTCCCACAGTGCCTAATGCCCCACGACATCCATTAGCACCGGGCTGAGGGCTCACAGAAATCTGCTGCTGTGAGCATCGGGCATTAAACACAAAACCTGTTGAGTTTTCTCACCCAAGTCCCTCTGAGAAGTGAAATCGCAGCCCAGGCTCTCTCTGGCTTGTGGCCTTTCATTGTGAATGGAAACAGTGAGAGGCTTTTGTTGAGGTGCCAGCATCCCGTCCTCCTCCCACCTTCCCCTGGCTCCAAAAGCCTGTCCTCCAAGAAGGAGGAGCTCCAAATGTCATTATCCACAATGAAAACACCTTCACAAGAGGGATTCAGGAGCATCCTGTCTACTTGATGTCCCTTTTCTAGGAAATCCACACTAAAAAAACCCCAAACGCCTAAATCCAAACCCAAAAGCAAAAACCCCTGAACGAATGCAGTGAAGAGAGGTAACTCCTCACTGTTCCTTCTCAGCCAAAAGACTTTGTAGAGGAAACTTCTCATGACGGACATGTGGCTGTACTACTGCTGACAAGAAAGCATTGCAACGGGTGTATTAAAACTGGCATCCTGTCAAACTTCCAGTTCCTGAATGATTGTGCTTTCCTCGGAGGATGCACAGAAGCATTGCACTTGAAAATTACTGTTCTCCTCCACTGGAGAGCCAACAGGTCTAATTATCACCCAGCTTTGCTGAGGCCAGGTGGCACGTCAGCAGAATGCTATGGGATAATTAAAGTCCCAGCTTTCTCCAGCAGAAACAAGCAGCTTCTCATTAGAACAGGTTTTCTCGACTTCTGATGCTCGCTCTAGATGCGGGAGTGAGAAACCTGCCACGTGCCACTGCTGGGCTGGAGCTAACCCCAGCTCCAACCCCAAACTGGACAGGCAGCAAAGAGAAAAGCCCTGGTTGCAACCAGAGGTTTTGTGGCAGTAGCAGAGGTGCTCTCTCTTCTGAAGAATAACTCTCCCAGTGGTACGTGCATCACAGGCTCCCGTGGTACCCACGCAGCGTTCTCATCTGCAGACCATAGCAGCAGACACTCAATAGTGCTTGTCCGTGCAGCATCTGAAGGTGGCTGCTGAAGGTTCAGCTTGGGTTATGGCCAGTGTCTAACTGAGGTAATTCTGTTCTGTTGCCAGTTTAAAAAGCCTCTGCACGTTCATGGGGATAGATATCTGTGCAGTGTGCGTGGGCACAGACAACAGTAACAACAACAATTAGGTTAGCACTAGCAATGCAAAAGCATTTAAACCTTCTTGCTGCATACTGAAGCAAGTAATGCACTACCAACCGCCTCTCCCCCAGTACTGGAACATGCCTGTGTTGTATTACAACTGTAAATTTGCTCTGGGGTGTTGTAATCCCATATCCTGCCCTCCAGCCCAGGCACTGCGTCCATCTGATAACACATGGAATAGGGCAGGGAAACTTTCCAGCAGCACAAGGCATCAATCGGATGACACGGTCCTGTATAGCTGGAGGTTACCACTCTGGCCCTGGTCATTAGCAGGGTTTGAGTAGGGAATGCGTGTTACAAGCCTCAGGTGAATAACTGAGGGGTTTTGTGCTTCAAATCTGGAAATGTTGTTTAAAAAGTGAAAAAGAAGCTTAAAAAATTAGTGACATCTTCAAGAGCCAGTGAGAATAAATCACCCCTTTTGTCACTCCCTGATTCCTTTGCTTTAGATGAAAGTGTTTTTCTCAAAGAACCATGGCACAGCACATTTGCGAGCGAAAGAAACACAAATCAAACCAAGCACTACAGCCAAACATCAGAAATCTGCCCCAAAACGTTTGGGCACATTCCAATTTCGTGCTCTGATTTGTTCTGGACTTTAAGCAGGATGAGAGGTGTTCACAGCACCCGCGGCCCAGACCAGGCACCATCAGTGCGATGGGAGACCAGGAAAGAGTTCACTTCCAAAGCTCACCAACAGCTACAGCTGCCAAATAAATCCCTTCTGGTTTTTAAACAACAGTAAGCAGTTATTTACGTGAAATATTGGTTTATGTGCCTGTGGAAAAGCTCAGCCATTATTCCCAATGAGCTGATCTAGGTCTGTGTTTTCATAACCAGCTGATGGGGTGGGCAGACAAGCGTGTGCAGGGGAACGCAGCACCAGGGATCTGATTAGTTTTTATGACTGTAATAACTCCACGGGTGGACCTGATGCTATTAAAAATGATGAAAGTCTTATCTCTGCGATAATTATTTTCCCTTTGAAAGCACGTATGGCTGCGTGCCGGCACACACCTATGGGCTGGAGATAAAAGGATGAGCCCAAGGGATTAACTCTGAATATCACATCTGGATTCATTCTG
Organism: Loriculus beryllinus; assembly: GCA_039877255.1. Classification (NCBI taxonomy): domain Eukaryota; kingdom Metazoa; phylum Chordata; class Aves; order Psittaciformes; family Psittacidae; genus Loriculus; species Loriculus beryllinus. The sequence continues at coordinate 2,981 of JBCJKH010046673.1, read as the reverse complement.
TCATTCCACTTTTAAGCCACAAATTTCACAGCATTCGGGGGGTGTCACAGGGGAGGGACCTCTGCACCATTCACCCTGCTGGATTCCCAAGGACTCCATCCTTCCTATTGCCTGCCCATCTGCACAGAGGTGACCCCATAGACCCTACGCACTCTGAGGTCAGGGTGATGGCCATGGTGGGGACTTGGTAACTGTTGTGGCCCTGGAGCCCCTGTCCCTCCTGCCATGGGACAGCGTGACTTGGCACAGCTCATGGGGCACTTCATCCCCTCCATGGGCTCTGTGCCTGCCCTGCCCCATGCCCATGGGTCGATCATTCTGTACCTCTGTCCTCTCCTGCCCTTTGCCTGCTGTTTTCCCACAGCAAAACCCCCTGTGCAGGAGCAGGAACTGTTTTCTCTCCCGTGGCCAGCACCATGCAGCCAAGCTCTTGGCTGGGACGGTTGGGATGAGCCTGGTAAGGAATCACGATCACTACCAAGTCCTTTGGCAGATACAAAAGCAGAAAGCATTTGTCCTAATTACATCGCTGTGAAAGAGATGGGCCGAGGCGTTTCTGGGCTGCTCAGGGAACGGAACAGGCATTAATGTGCACAGCAGCTGGAAGCAGGAGAGGGAATTACGGGGCGACAGAGGCAGACGGAGCTCTAATGCATTCAGCTGCCTCTTTAACCCAGCTAACAAGCAGCAGCTCTGGCATTTGCTGTGACAGCACCAGCCCCTTGCTGGGTCGGGGACCGCAGGGGCAGTGACAGCCCCACCTCCCATCCTCCTCCTCTCTGAGGGGCTCAGAGATGTGGTGGCCAAGTGTAGGGTGGTCACTGCCCCCCTGCAGCAGCTCCTGCATGGGTCAAAGCAGCCCCAGAGCTGCCACTTCCCTGCTCTTTCCTCCTGGTCCATCTGGTTTCTCTCAGACTCTGCCAAAAGGACCCTTTGCTAAGCTCTGACCTGCTCCCATGCCCAGAGCTGGTCCAGCGGTGATAACATCAATGGGCCTTTTGCAGCAGTGATTTATCAGCAACCACCACCACCTCCTGAGCACAGAATGGACGGGGTCAGCAAAAGCTGCGTGGCTGGTCCTGGAAATCCATCTCAGCTGGGCACCCTGGACCAACAGAGTGAGACCCCAGGAGGCTGCCGAGTGCCTTTGGGGACGTCGTTTATCTGACGATGCTCTGGGTGAGCAGAGAGACAGGAGAACGCAGAGGGGTTCGTCTTCAGCTCTCCCTGACCACCACTGGGCTTTGGTCCCTGTCACAGCAGTTACTGATGAAAGATCATCGCTGGCAGATTGCAGGACTGGGGGACAGCGACACGATGCAGCCGCTCACGCTGCTGCTGCAAAGGCAGCTCAGGTCACTGCCTGCAAGGAAAAAGAAAGGAGTGAATCAGCATCACTGAGCGCCCTCAGCACGGCAGAATCTAAAGCTCAAAGTTTCTGCAAACTGCAGCTCCTCACCCACCAAGTGGTGAATGCCCCAGGGCTCCTGTCCCCAGGGACTCTCTCAGCATCTTCTAAGGGGGGCCAGCAACAGCACGTGGCCTAAAAGACAAAGTTCCACAACCCAGCTGTACACATTAAGCTGTGAGTACTGAATGCAGTGCTGAGTCTCATTGGTTTGGATGAAGTCAAGGGTAAAAGGCTCATTAAATTACCTGACTAGAAGTAGGTGTTCTCATTTGCAAGAAACTTCTATTTCTTGATTTCCTTTTGCACATTAACACAGCTATTGCCTTGTCTTTACACTGCAAATGAGCGCAGCATCCCTTTTGTTAATATTTAATAGCAGCCTACAGCAACCTGCTATGAGGAAGGAGGCAGCATGTGGGTTGGCTTTTCCTGATTTATTGTGTTATGCCCCTGCCCAGCTTCAGATCCTCTCTATATCATGGTGTGATCCATAAATCTGCCAGCAATTGTGGTTATTTGGTGTGTCAAGCTTCTGCTCTTGCTTTGCTTGCAAGCTTTCAGGAGCTGGTGTGCATGGGGCGCTGTTATTCCTCCATCCCTCCTTATCAGCATTGCTGCTGGAGTTATTTATTGCTCTCAGTTGAGGGTAATTGCCAGAAAATGAAGTTGTGTCGGGTTGTGCCAAAAGGAAGGAAGAAGGAAGAGGGGATTTAGCAGAAAGCAGCGATTGCTGCGTGGTGAGAGCCCGGAGCGCTCTGCAGGTCCCTGTCCTGTTCAGGCGAAGCCTGCCTCCTCCTGACGAAGCCTGGCTGTGTTCCCGGTTAGAGCGCTCGCTCAGTCACAGTTCGATCTAAAAGACACCCGAAGCTATTTGAGGTTTCAGGCAACCGCGAATTCCCAGCCCAGGGAAGTTACTGGGTTACGAGGGAATGAGCTTTGTTACAAGCTCCTTCATGCTCTGTTTCTGGCTGAGCTCCACCTCTAGATGGACACTTGTGTGCAGAGCCACATCCCCTCCATGTCCCCTGCCCAGCTCACCCAGGGCTGCCCGTTAAACACTGCCCTGCACCCCAACAGAAACCATTTCCCTCTCATCTCCTCTTTGGAAAGATGTACCCAAGGCAGAAGCTCTCTCAAAGACGCTCAGATTCTCTCCATGGCTTTGCACCAGACCCTGGGTATCTCCATCCTTCAGCACCCATTGCTATAAACCCCAGCAACTGCCTGTAAATCCCTCCCCAGCCCTAAGGAGGAGCAGAGGCATGTGTTTCTATTCACAGCATTCAGGAGGGGGCAGATGTGATGTGCATGAAGTTTTTCCCTCTTGGACGTGTGGGGTTGGAGGTTTTCTTCCTCTTAAGCACCAAGAATGAGTTAACAGAAAACAAGAAATAAACCAGAGAGGCCCTTTCCTATGGCAGGGCAGGACTGGAGCCCAGGAGGGAGGGTGGATGTGGTCGGTCACAAGCTGGACACCAAGGTAAGGGCTGGGGTGAAGGGAACCCGAACTGGCCTGAAAGGGTCAAGTCGGGCACAGGCAAAGATATTCCTTAAGGGAAGACTTTAACTT